>JAIPRK010000958.1:0-65237 GCA_025469195.1 Chaitophorus viminalis
ATGTAATTAAAATATTAAATTAATAAATAATAAATTAAACATCAGTTATAAAGATATTTACTTATAATATATAATTGTAATAATATACTAACCTGTTGGCTGTTATCAATGAATTATATAACTTTAGAACAGCCACATAATTATATATATATATATATATATATATATATATATATATATATATTATATAACAAATATCAGATAATTTCATTAGAATCTAAAACACATAATTTGGACTTCATGTTATAAGTTGGTATGTTTCAGATTTCTAGAGAAGATATTAGAAAAATAAGAGGGCCATAAGTTATTGTTACCACCAACTAATTACACCCTCTTTTTCTAATGAAGTCACAATGCTTGTTTGCCAACAATGACACCGGGTCTGGACGGTCGTACAGGACTGTTTGATGTTACCACCGTAGTACCTTGTGGTGTCGGAGAACCACTGTGGAACTGAAGGAAAGGGTTCATTTCCACCTTAAAAAAATAAAATAAAATAAGCTTCTAATAATTAATTTAAATATTTATTTATGTATATTATTCTTAATATTTTTTATCTTTCATTAAATATTTAAACAACAAAAAGCTACCTTCAGCAATTTCTGATTACTGGTCGTAGTATGCTTGGTTAATGCAAGAGGTGCTTCCTGGTGATCATCACTAAACAGATTGTCACCTTCTAGATGTCGAATCGCTTCAACAATGGTCTCCAAGTTTTGTCGAGAGGTACTCGTGAGGTAAACACGCGCGGATGGTAGTACTTGCTGCTGTTGTTGTTGTTGTTGCTGCTGCTGCTGCTGCTGCTGCTGCTGTTGTTGCTGCTGCTGCTGAGGTGCAAGTTCTTCTTCAGGTGCTTTCAGCCGATCATCATCTTCTTGTGTGTTTATCTCAGTCTTAATCAGCACAGTGTCTTCTTCTGGTTCTCGCTGTACTACCAGATTGTCAGACTCATTTACTTCAATTATCTCCATACCAGCTTCTTCTCCGACCACACACTGAAATGAATAAATAAGTTTTAAATGATGCATACAAAAATAAAAAAAACAATTGCTCTATTACCGTATTTGTGTTTTGGTGGTATTGAATTGTAGTCTGAGTGTTCTCTTTAGGTTTTGAATCGACAAAAGTTTCGCCTAAACGAGCTGCGTAGTCTTTTAATTGCTCTTCTAGCTCGATGCGTAGACTTTGCTCTCGTTCTAAATGCGCACGTAATTCGGCCACTTCGTCGATCATCAATCCTCCGTCTTCTAAACCTTAAAAAGAAAAAAAAAATATTGTAATAAATTACGAAACATTATACCTAAGTACTAAATCGTAATAGACTAATATGTTATATTTATTTTTACATAATTGCTACAGTCCCATATTGGCTATATCTAACAATAAATAGTGAGAATACAATATGAAGAAACAAAAATGCTAACAATAAACAAATTAGTCATAAATTTTTCATCCTGATATAGCAACTAATGAAAAAAGACAGAACGCACATCGTACTCCACATGGTTAAAAACTATAGGTCTAAACCTAATGATCTATAATAAAGAGGTCTTTAAGGGAATTGTAAGCTATGATTTTCTGTCTGTCTACACGTGCAACATAGGAATTTAAACGTTTTTTTTTTTCATTTCCAACGTACCGATTAATCAATTAATGCGATAAGAATTATGAAAATTGAATTGAATTCGTTGTGAAGTCTTCTTTAAATCGACTTTCTCATATTTTTTAAATTTGATACTTAGCATTATCAAAAATTAACTTTGTTCAATTTTATGTTTGTAATTTGTTTAATTCTATTTTGAGAAAGTTTGGAGGAAAAAATCAAAACAGTGGGAAAGTTGATCAAAAGTAGACTTAAAACGACGAATTTCTATCAGTTTCAAAATTCTTATAGTATTAATTGATCGATTGGTACGCTGGAAATAGAAGTCTAAATTCCTATGTTGCACGTGTGATAAACAGACAGATAATCATGGCTAGACAATCCCCGTCCCTGATTACGTCAACAATGAACGATTGTTGTTTGTGAACCAATGAAAATGATTTTACCAATTAAAAGCTATTTTCATTGGTGATAAACGATAACAATTAACATTTTGGATTGAAATGAAACTGAATCTCATATAAAAATAATATTTTATCAAATATTAATGACTCCATCCAAATGCATAATATAAACAATGTTTTTTTAAATATCACTTTTCTTACAACACTTATAATCAATCTAGAACCAAAGATAATATCGTTTGAACCAATTTAATTTTGAAATTACTATTACTTAGTAGGAATAAAAAACGGCGAAAAATATATTTTAAATCTTAAAATACCAATAATATATGGTAGATAGCTAAAGAAGTGCAAAAAGTTATAGGTTGGTTAATAGATATTGATTTATTGAATAATTAAGTAGAACTAGAGTATCGATGAAAACCTCAATCAACCTAATTACCTTTACAATATAATTCCTAATATTTACTAACATTCAAATATTATGGTATCATCATGATTTATGGTACTTAATACATTCTTATGTTTTATAAAAAATGTATTTCTTGGTTTCCCCCTAAGAAACAGTTATTCACAATTCAATATAATATTTTAAAGAAAAAAAAAATGACAAAATATCAAGTCATGTGAAATTGAACAATGTTAATATGGACTATATAATATTATAGTAGGACGACTATACAAAAATAACACGCGTAATTTAGTTTGAAATAAGTAACTTAACAATTTAATCTGATCGCTTTGTAAGAAATTATTTAAATGCACCACATAAACTTACTCGTTACTGTTATTATAAGTCATAAATCAAAATAAAACCATATTATACAAACGCAATGATAAGTATAAAATAAAATACAAATTAATAAATACATATATATATAATTCAGTTCCAGAAATAAATGTTAACATATTCACTATGCATGGTTTTAACTAGGGCCGTGGTCTGTAAATTTAATGCGTTTACACAAAACTTTAAATAATGCATTTATGAAAGTCCCGAAAATACATTTGATTTATCTATAAAAAAAATTAGTTATTTATAAAATTAATGAAACTAACAAATCAAATAAATCATTATATAAGTTAAGTTCAGTAAAGAAATGAGAATTGAATTTTAAATCACATCATATATATATTTTATATTTATATATATACATATATATATATACCTATGTATTAATTTACATAGAAGTGTGTAAAACAATATTTGTTTCACATAGTTGTACACGTACAGTTACACAGTGGTACATAAATGGTCAAAATAACATAGAACATAGGTAAGCAAGGTCACAATTCAAGTTTAAAAAGATTTTACTTCCAATTACTTAAATCCAAAATAATAGGTTTGTGTTGTATATTTTATTTTCAGCCAAAACTTAAATTATTGAAAGACAATATGCCCAAAATTACAATAAAAAAAATAATTAACTAAAAATGAAGTTATTTCTCAAATTTTAACTCAAATACACAATCCAAATGTTGTACTGAGAAAGCAAGTTAAATATGAAGCAAAAATAAAAAGTTGTTACAAAATACACGACCCTTGTACCTACTACAGTCAACTCGCAATATAATGAATTTCAAGGGACCAAGAAAAAAAATCGTTATATTGAAAGTTCGTTGCATCAAAATTCGTTATATCAAGAGGATATATATATTAAATTCGTTATAACAAAATTTTAAGAGAAATTTAAAATTTAAATCAATAAAATTATTTAATAATTATATTTATTTGCATTGATATGTATAAAATACATGAGTTATATAAGTATGTATTTATTGTTTAATTTCCATATTTCAATATAAATTATAAATATGTTACACAAGTATAATATTACTAATAAAAATTTGTTATAATAATAACAGGTAATGCTTTTAATAATATCACTATACATAATACATGAGCTTTTATTTTTTTAAAAAATCTGATATTTTTGATTGTAACTGCTTGAGCTCACCTTATCAATAGTATTGTCCACTATCGCTTGATAATCACCACATAAGCTTTGTAATAATAACATAATAAAAATTTTAAATATTTTTCATTGAGTATTATACACTAGAGATATGTATTTATCTTAATTAAAATTAAAAATTCGTAATAGCAAGCTCCAAACTTGTAAAAATTCGTTAAATCCCGAGAGTTTTGATCAAAAAAAATTCGCTATATCGAGGGGACCAAAATACATTACATTTTTTCGTTATATCACGATATTTTCAAAGGACCGGTGGGTTCATTCGTTATATCGAGATTTGCGTTGTATCGAATTTTGTTATACCACGAGTTAACTGTAACTACTAGCTATTAAGTAAAATATAAACAGCTAATTTTTTATTTTTTTTTAACGACTTTCATTTAAAATTAATTGTATACAATTTTTAGTTTATTGGCTCAATTATAGCAATGTTACATCTTTACTCTAAATTTTAAAATATCAAATATTTGAAAGAAAAAAAATTTAACTAATATGTATTTGATGTATCATCAAATACATGTTCCAGAATAGATAGCAAATTGTATTAGATTAATTTAGAATTGATTAAATATTGCTTCTAAGAATATACAACAATAATAATTGTATTTACAAAATACAAAATACACGCATTTGTTGCAATTGCACCCTGATAATAAACATATTTTACTGAATCATTTTAATGCATTAAAATATGTAGGTACAGTGTACACAAGTTAATATTAAATATTCCTGTTTATCCTGTTATGAATGCATTTAGGTCCTAGAGTAAACACTATTTTCATAATTTAAAACAATTATAAAATATTAACTTTGTAAAATTATGCTAGGCGCAGAACTAAACAAATATTATTTTTTATGAACCCTTGAATCCCGTATTAAAATGTACACACACATTTGATGCGTTTCAAGATTCAAGAAATGTCTGTATGAAGAATCAGCGATTTATCATTATTATTTTTTATTTTGCTATTTGCATACTTAATTAGATACATTAAAAATATAACATTATATAAATAAGCGTGAAACAACCACACTTAATCAATAAGAATGTATACTTCGCAGTCTCGTATCTATCTATTTTTCACAATCACTCGTGAAATGCCGCAGAAAAATGTAATTATGTTTTAAAAACAAATCAAAAATATTGGTGCACGCAAAATAAACCAGTCAAGAATGAATACCTAAATTCGATGTTTGCAGCGCGTATGCTTTGGATCACACATTTTTATGTAAAACAATAATTAGTATAATAGAAAACTTAGTAAATAAAATAACCAATTTCAATCTTTCTACAACGATAAAAGAAGATAATTGAAGACAAAACATCTTCCGGATCGGACACACTAGGGAGTTAATAACAATACACCATTGGTGGAGAACGCATTTATTACAGACAAGTGTCATCTATGCACCTTCAGTCGGTATTCGGTGATGAAAGATAAAAGATGGTGACGGCCGATAAAAGGGGATACAGGTAGTGTTGGGGTTGATGGTAATGATAATAATAATGATAATGATGATGAAGGGATGAGGGAGATTCGAGTGTCTATAGTACCTGATGCTGTGCCGATCACTTGGATGTTGTCGGGGGATAACGCTCCGTTGCGATGATCGTCAACGTTCGTATTCAAAATCACCACTCCTAAATAGAAAAACAAACAACAATTATACATTTAAAATCACGCCATCCGCGTCCATGTGTAAATGTGGAATTTGTTTATTGTTTTACGTGGAGCATGGCGAATGAATGATGAATGAATAGTGAACGGAACACTACAATGAACGAAAAAACGCAATCGGTTAGAACCATATGCGTTTGTCATACAGGTTTCAATTGGCTATTATATATAAACATATGGTGTTAAAAAAATAATGAATAATAATGAATAATAATGAAAACACCTGGTTTGCGCCGTTTATGCGCGTTTCCTACTCATTCTCTATCTCTTTCTCTCTTTCTTTCTTTCTCTCCGTTCCTAACTTTTTCAAGGAATAATATTTTACAGAAACGAAAATACAATATGATAATAATAATAATATGTTGTATACACAATAAAGAAGCGAATCCCACGCGAGGTATCCAAAACACACGAGCACGCATTTACAAAAGGGATAATGCTCGTTTTTCCGTCATAAAATATATAATACACATGTAATATATATATTATGAACCTGTGTAAATAGAAATCGAGTTTAGTATAACACGGCGTATGTGCGTTTTATACGTGTACCTATACACTGTGTACGTATATTATATACGCTACAATTCGAACAGTATGCACGGTGGAGGAGTAGAAAAAAAAGTAGAAAAACGTAATAACAGCCGGCAGGTGCTGCCACCTTACCCACTCGTCGGCCCCACGCCAACATCATCCAGCCATCCCTCTACTCCTATCACTCCACCGCCCCCCCCATCATAAGGGTTCGAAAAACAGGCATCTTCTCTACACGCTACCATTGGCAACGGCAATATGTGCGTGTGGTGTGTACTTACCGGTAGAGTCTTCGATTTTGCGTTTCTTGTGCACGTTGTTGACCGTGCTCAGCAGTTCACCCTCTTGTTTGCTCACCAGCCGTTTCAGCTGGCAGTTCTGCGACAGAAGTCTCGTTTTCTCTTGTTCCAATTGGTATATGTAGTCGGCCGTATGCTGTAAGATCGCGGCCTACGCAAAAAAGAAAAAAAAATAGGAATTTAATAAGCACGAATAACAGTGGAAAATAAAATATGTAATTAAAACCAACTGGATAGTAGGTATATTATAATATAAAAATGTTATATTAGAGCGGTAGAAGGTTGGTGGGAGAGGGCATTTTCGAACTTTGCGCTCTATACGATTTATGACGGTAACATCAACTTCGTCGTTGCACTCTGATGCAATAATATTACATCACACTTACAATACTGTGGTTTATGTTTAGTACGCTCGAGAAAAGGGTGTTTTTTTCTTTTTTTAACGTTGTATAGACATACGACATTTTATTGTTTTACGTAGAACGTAAAAACCACACTCGTTTGCACAATATTAAATTACATTGAACAATAAATAATAAAACGTAGGTATACTAAAATATGTAATGTTCACTGTCGTTTCTTACTCAACTGCAATAACTTTTACTCGTAAATCAATCAAACGTCGATTTGAAATATACCATACACATGCAATTATACAAATAATACAATATACAACCATTGCGAAAGTTGATTGTTCTTAACGTATTTTGTTTAATACCGACGAACTTCAAAACGAATAAGCCCTTACGATGAATACGGCCTTTATATGTATGAATAAATAATGAAATAATTAAAACATAAACATGTTTTAACATACTCGTATATATATATATTACTTCATAGAACACGACATATGTAACAATATTGTATATCAATAAAAAATAAAATATGATATGTAGCTATACACACACGTACGGTAAACACTTAAAAACTTCAAAGTTGTCAAGAACAATATTTTCTTTATCCATGTGCGTACCTATTTCAGTAATAAATGGTGGTTCTTAAGCGTAGAAGGCTTAAAAATGCATTATAAAGTCAAGAGATTTTTAAACAAGAGCATGTTAATATTCCATTTTTCGTTTTATAGATTAATCAATTGAAAGAACAAAATAGTTGAAGGGTATTTTTCAAGGAGGGGTTATCGGACATAAAAGACCGCACCCTATATTATATACTAACGAATAGGACACCAAAACATTTTTCAAACAAACTTATGTTGACACACCAACAATAAATACCATTAAAAATATATTCCTCTACAAAAGTTCAAGACAACTGTTGAGTATAAAGAATTAATGAAACTGACTTTATATCAGTCGTTAAAATAACTATTTCCACAGTAATAAAATTATTTCAAAAAACGATGCCTACTTGAATAGTCTTACAATGCTAATATAATGCTAATATATAATACATACACTATAATGCATACATTTTTTTTAGTTTAGTTTTTCGTATTGAACGGTCAACGGTTGAACGGTATCGATGTTTTGGCATGCTCGTTGGAATTATTAATTTGTTCGGATAAACTAGTATATATTGTTATTGAAGCATATTTTGCCGCATGAAATTATTTCTAAACCCCGCACCTAGAAATATGTCGAAAATCTACCACTAACAACGAACAGTATCATAATTTATCACAAAGGATTGAATACTGAATAATATATTTCTTAATCTGCAATCGTCGATCAAATCACAGCACGTCCCCTCTCCGTTTTAAAAGTTCCCACGTAAAGGTGGCATAATTACAATTATTTTATTGGCTCGTGTAAAGAACATGGCAAGGCATTTTTTAATTAAATAGCCAGTAAAATATAATAATAATTTTCATGTGATCATGTGTTACGTCGCAGTTATGATATAAGGTCTACACGGTCCCTGGGCAGCAGTTCATCACGCACGCACACGCGACGACGACAATAAAGTTGATAAAGTCTACCACCGACTGATGGCGTGAGTCATTGTCAAAAACCCAAAGGGACGGATTTCACGGAATATAATATGTACCTAATATACGTTGAAATTAACTACGGTTCCGAAAACATGTTAACAATAAACAATATAACAATACACCGCAATACACCAATTAAAATTATATATTTTTACTACATGAGAATTAAATCAATCTTACATATTATACATATAAGTTAATATACCTAATATATAACATATATTACAACCTTATATATGTAAAATATATAGCCATCACAGCTACAGAATGGACCAAAAAAAATTACTAACATTCATAGATAACCACAATCCATATTAAGTATACGGGGCCAACAAAATATACGATCTTTAACGGAACTTACAGAGGTTTAAAAAATGAAAAAAGTAAGAAATAAGAAAATATCTAGTGAAGGACATTGTTTCTCTTGTGCACTCTGCTCCCCTACTAATAAAACACCCATGGTTGTGGCGTGCAAAGCTATACATATATATATACATAAGATCTATAAATATTGTTGATTAGATAAATCTCTTTATAGATCCCAATGATGGATGGTGGAGCCTGGGGAACGGTGACGACGACGGAAGTGGTTGTAGCGAGAGCCACGAGTGGTTGTAGAAAATAAAATACGAACAGCTGCGGCATCACGAATTGCCAACGAAAACAACAACACAGCGGTCAGACCAAAAGACTTAGGCGATAAGAAAAAACAAGGAGGCGGAACACATGGTCTCTCCACCTCTTTCTCTCCGTGTTTCCCTCTCACCGAAGGATAATACGTACACCTATACGGTTTTGTATATTATGCTAGATTATTTTCGTTTTTAATTTTTTCCCATCACGCGAATGCAACACCACGTTCTATTTTTAAGCCACACGCAACAGCTAACAACAAACAATTTAATATATTATTATCATTAGTTGTACGATGCGCTGAGATAATTATAATATACAACTCCATATTGAGCTCATACCTATATATATAATATAAACATAATGACGACCAGATCTAAGCCGTGAAGTCGACGGAGCGAGCGCAGCAATCAAGCCAACGAACGAACGTACATAACAATATATTTCTTGGAATATTATTGAAAGCGGTAATCTGTCAATCACACAGCTCAACGATGTGATTTAGAGGTAATCCTTGTTCAGCGTGTACTATTATCTACCCACAATGTGATGCATAAGAATTTTGAAAAAAATTTAAATATTTGTCTTGAAGTCCTTGCAAGATTTAAATTTCCATTAGGTTTTTATCTTAACAAACAAAATTTTACCATAACCAACAAAAATATTTTCAAATTGAAAAATTAATACGTTCAATTTAAATGGTCAGTGTAAGAGTTTTTTTTTATTTTTATCTTATTTTATTTATATAAACGCCTTTGTAAGTACAGTTCGATGATGATAAATTTAACAATATAAAATTATATGAACATAATATAAAAAAGTACAATTTAACATAATAAAGAAAAAATAACAATTAGATTAATTTAAATCAATATAATTGCCTATAGGAAAGATAGTTACAGTATATTAAGGAAACTTTGCTTATAAACTATAAATTTCGTTTAAAAAATAGATCCTCATTTTTCAGCTCATTACATTTCCGAGCAATGTGATCTAGGGGATAATTATACTTTGATAATTAATTGTAGTGTGAATGATATGATCTTATAAAATTAAATTAAAAAAATGTTGTTATGTTGTAAGTTTATAACATAAATGCTATTGCTTTGACATTTGTAATATTGTTTATATTTGAATGACAATCACAAAAAAGCGTAAAAACCATAAATTTAAATTTCGAATTTTGAATCTAAAAAGTTCTTAAAATATTCTTAAAACCCTTCTACTAAATGAAGAAAATCACCATGAAATCGAAAATTGTCAATAAATGGAAACTAAACTTTGATGTGATCTCATTCAAAAGTATACGAAATAAATTAATGCGACATTGCTTTGGAAAACAATGCAGCAGTAATAAGTGCATCGAAAATCTCAACCTTAGTACCCATGTGTTACAACAAACTGAACACGCCGGGCAAGAAGTGTTCGTTTACTCTGTTCGCGCATCGCGAGCCGGGTAACCAACCAACCGTTCGACCATCGTCTACTCCGCGGCACGAAGAATCCAAGGCCAACCGGTACGCGGCGGCGACAGCTGCGTCGTCCATCGCCCAGGTGAAAGAACTACTGACCTTGAATGCGCGACTACGTCGTACACACTACGCACCCAATGCCGTCGTCGTCCGTTCTCCAACCACCCATTTGGAATCTAAAAATAAACGCGATGGAGAATGGGCGGAGGGGGAGAAAGCAAAACAAAGACGTACTAGGTATATAAACCGTAATAAGATTAACGCGGACCAAATATGTATATAATAAACTAGATTGATAGCTACAAATTGTGACAAGCTTACCATGTGACTCCGATTATCCACCACGATGATTGTGAGCTGTGGTAATTCATCAATTTATGATATATTATAAATATATATGTAAATATGTAAATACAAATATATAAATATACTCGTATAATATAAATATATATGTTACCGGTTATATGGATAATCCGGTATTTAGCAAAATTCCTAAGCATTATATAAAATGCTGAAAATCATTAAGAAATTATACATAATACGAGCTTTGCCCAAGTATTATATGTAATTCCAAACGTGGAACAGGCAATATAATAAAAATAAACAAAATTTTGTTTGATGGATAAGACGGAGTCTTGAAGCAGTTATACGCCAGAAGTCAAAAACAATATGCCAGAAAAAGCTACTACAATTTACAAAGTTCCAACAGACACAAGGTACAGTCCACAGGAATTGACCAAGGATTTTTAAAATGTGTTTATTTGACCAAGTGTCAAAATAAAATGTTCATTTGCCTTAAAAAACATATGCACTTCAAAATGTCATTTTTCTACAGGTTGTAATCAGTAGCCAATAGTTTAAGTAAAACGCGAGGTAAAATGTAAAAATATAGTTAGTAATAATATCAATAATATAGTAACAATATGTATAAAAATATAATAATATATCTGAATTAAATTTTGTTTGTAATACGAGTAATAATATATAATATTTATAAGAATCTTAATATAATATAACATATATTTTTTTACATAATTGTCAAGACAATTTATTGACATAGTTTCAAACAAAAAAAAAAAAAAATAATTTTTTACTTTTCCTAAAAAAAATAGTCATTTTACATATAACGCCTAGGTATTTTATAAAATATCTAGGAAATATGTAAAAAAAAAAATATTGAAGATCATGTTTTATTTCCATTGCCCATCCTTATTGTCTAACAGACTCATATGTATATAAAATATATTATGATATGTTGTATTACCATGGGTGTATTATTACCATGTACTAGTAGTAGTGTACTGTGGTCGTGGTGTTACATTGTTCATATTGTGTCCTGATAGCCGATAGGTATGATATGATATCCAAATACAGACCTACAACCATAATGGCTATTTTTTTGGCGTCAGCTAAATAACAATTTAGCTTATTATATACATATATCTGTGCCGCGGACAATCGTCGTCATCGATATTGATATAAGTACTTAGTTGTAGATGACGCACGACCGTCCTCGTATTACACCGTCACGACGGAAGAATAGGAGCAGCGAGTCATTTAGGGCTAACTTTGTGCGAAACGACTGAAGGTGTTATTTTAGAGGGGAGACCGAAGGGTAATACTTACTGCCCTCTTCAAATATTACATCAATATACAGATTACATTTTTTACATTCATGTATTTTTTATCAAAGTAACGAAACATCGACTATAATAGTGGCTTTCAAAACAAATTAAATGCAAAAAGCAGACGGATTCCGTACGTCCACTGTAATGCTCATTTACTTACATCAAGTAGGCATTGAAATTTACTCATAACAAGACAGTATACCAATCACTCTCCAATATATTATTATCCATGTGCATCGTTTTTTTTTTTTTTTTTTCGGAACGTGAAGAACAAATAATTTAAGTTGGTTAAAAATATCAGCGCTATTCATAGTCAAGGGTTCCATGGATAATTTGGATACTCTCATTGAAACAATAAGTCAGAAATAAACACTGGTGACCGTCGTCCTTTTTGCTGCAAAGTGAATCCTAGAAGATTACTACTTGTGCACAAACAAACGAATCGATAAAACAACATTGTACTACTACTGCTGCTGTTGTTGTTATTGTAATTGTTGATATTATAAGACAATCGCCTACGACCGATTGGGCCAACGCGCAACGACCGGTCGTATAGGTGTACAATATAGCGTCTCTAACGGGGGAGGGAACAATAACGCACACCGTAGCCCTAGTACGAAAAGCGTTTTAACGCGTATCATATACACACGTACGCATAAACACACACACGCACGCACACACGCACACACAATTCATTACGTAACCCGTCCAAAATATATACATTGTACATTATTAATATAATATAATGTACTGTGTATAATAAACGACCGACATCGATTTTCTTCATTTCAACGCCGTGTGGGGCCGCCGCCATCCAAAATAAAAGATTTCACTGACAAATGACAATATACACAAGGTTGTACAGTGTTCGGCTCAACCTCGAAATACACTTATCCCCCCCCCCACTTTTCCTATACCAGGCCACCCATACACACCACTAACAACAAACACACGTCCTACCTACTATTACAGGGTTCTCTAGAACAGACATTTTCACAAGCGTGTAATACAATATCATACATAGCACGTGACGCGAGGAATACATATACATTACACGCGTTAGGTTTTGTTCGAGCCCGTAGGTAATTGCGCTTTATTTTCACACGTACAACAGCTACATTCACACCAACGTGTTATAAATATAAACACTGCAGTGCCACGAGTTGAATCTCGATCTCGCAGGTCACACATACTGTATAATGTCCAATGATAAAGTCATAAATAATACGTCCAATAATAATATTAGAATGTAATCTGCAATTGAATATGTCTGAGTGCGTAGCGGAGTAAAAAAATAAATAAAAATCAAGTAATTATATGAATATTGTTATTTGTTATTGTTGTCTCGTCCGAAACCCTAACGACAAACTCATGAGGTAGCCATGTGTGATGCACGCTAGTATCAACCGGCTACCCCTCTCCACCCACGACACAATTGTTCACGGTTTACTTCAGCCATTTATATAACATGCCCTTGATAATGTCCGCCGCCTACATTAACACGCGCAAGTCTACAACGCCATACACGTGGATTCATTTTAAAGCTGAAATATTCAACCAAATACAGAACATTATACTCAAAAATGCAGTCGATTGTTTCTGCGATTGACGGTTTGAATATCACGGAAAACTGAGTATAAAAAAACGATACGTGTGTAACTCACAAGCGCAAAGCCATTCGAGAGATAATAAAATGTTTTTGGAGGCATGTCGAGAGGAATGAGCAAGTTGTGTAGGTGTAGTAGTAATATGTAGTTGGATATTATAAATAAGGCATATTACCACCACGAAACTACCCCATAACAGTTAAAATAAATTGGACGGACAAGTCTAAGCCTTTTTTGTAAATAACTTAAAACTGCTTTAAATTGTAGTTTTTGTATTTATATTTTAACAGTTTTAAACAAAAATGTCAGTTACAACATTGTAGACGTAATAATTGTATACACATATAAGTTACCTCCACTTGTAATGAAACAGTCGCTAATTTATTGCTTACACGTGACAATTATATTCTGTTATTTCTTCGAAGTACGATCAATATGAATATAACCAGGATTTCAGATTTAATATGCTGTTGATCGTCTTCCAGGAATCAAAATATTTCTTCTCTCCATACGTCTACCTACTTCAAACTCGACTTCAAATTATTCAAACTGTGATTAGGAACAGGCAATTATTGTTTCTTGACATAAATAATGACTAAACGAATACACTGAACAATCAAATAACAATACCACAATAAGCTCTATACTGGCTAATAAATCAGGTATGGGGTAAAGAAATATACTATATCAATAATAATTTTACACGATATAACAATACATTATCGTCCATAGATAGTAGGTATTATTTAAATATAACCTACACACGGCTACATAAAACATAGCGATGGTAAAAAACGTTAAAATTCAAACAGGTAAATATGCATTACTAGATGTCGTATTTGTAATCTTATTACCTACAGAATGATTAAAATAAAAAAAAAATAAGTAGTATGTTGTGATAAAATATCGAACATACGTGAGTGTGCTTATCAAAATATAATCATATTAGAGTCGATCAGTCAATTAATTTATTACAGTCAGCGTTCTGTTTACATAATGTAATTATTATTTTTTCAATAAATGATTCATAGTACACATATTATGCTGCCCAATAACATAAAATCCAGATTATAACATAAATGATTAAGCATTATATACTATTATGTATATATAAATATATATTATCTATTATAAAAGTAACTAATACGATTGATTTACACACACGAACAAATGTTACAGTAAATAAATAAATTTGCTAGAAATTATCTGTTACGTACTGACAACTTACCCACCTCTAATTATTATAATTCACTATAAATAATAGGGTAAGCTCTATAGCTAATAGTATATAATAATAATATAAAACTTAATATAAAAATATTATTTGAAATAATGTAATTCAGAAAAAATATTACTAGAGTATTTTAACTATGCAACAATGACAACAATTATACTACATTGTTATACACTGTAAGCATAATAAGAATCAACCTAACAATTTTCGAATTAAAATAGCAAAACTACAATAAACTAAGCTTGAGGAAAGATATTATTTGTGTTAGATAATAGTTTAATTCATAGATTTAGTATTAATCATAAAAAAATAAAATATTATTTGTTAATAAGTATAAAAAGTTAAATAACGACTTTCTAAAAAAAAAAAAAAAAATAATAATATATACGGTAGCATGTAATGAAAGCATAACAGTGTGTTGAAATTTAAAATAACAATAGGCTACGTTTTAGAAACTAAAACTATGGTTAAACACAGTGAATATTCAAAGAAATATCCTTTTTTTATTATATCATATAATGAGTACAATTTGAAAAAACCACTCCAGTCTGTATTTGAAGTTATACGTGTGCCAATGACCGCTACCAAATAATTTCGCCTGACAAGATATTTAATTTTTCATGAATTAAGTCGTAGCTAAACAATGGTTAACTAGTTGTTAAATATTTAAATAAAACATTGTGAAAAAAATGAGTGGCATTCCATATACGAATAGTATATCAATATATCAAAGGTAACATTTTTAATAAAATCAGATACACAAGTGCAATGTTTCATAGATGAAAACAATATCAGCAAGAAAGTTAGAGCGAAAAATAAAACGAAAAATAAAAATAAAAAATCTTATTATTGAATTTATAAAAGAATATTATCAGGAAAAAAACTATAGGAACTGTAAAAAAAATAAAACATACCTACTTATGATTATATCTATGATTATTTTACTTAATTGTTTTGAAAACCTATTTCTAGTATTTTTACATTCAATACTTAATCAACAACACTAAAATAGTATTCAATTTAACGATCAGGGGACAAAATATTTTTTAAAGGTATTCGTGTAAATAATTGAAAAATAAATAGTTTAAGCATGCATAGACATATATATACGACCTTGTCCTAAAAAAGATATTATTTTTAATTTAAGAAGCATTAATACTCTAAACTACGTAGTTGTAATGCTACTCTATAAGTATTCATGTAATGAAAATACAGATTTTATATTTTTCAGTGATGAAAATCTTACTATCATTAGCCATAACAACAATAGCACCTCCAAAAAGCACCGTCTATACAAAATGAACCAATTATCAAGAAACCAATGATCAAGAGTTCTTAAATTATAAATAATAATACAACGACCAACAACACATAACATATTACAAGCTGTAAAGAAAATTATCACAATGCCAACACAGCTACCTCGCATATTAAGTATATGATTGTGCTGAAATATCTTTCAACTAGGACCGCCACAATAAGTTTGAAGTTTTTGTTGTACACATATTATTAAAGGTATACAACATATTATGATTGAATCGATCAAACAGGAAACTACAAGGCATATTCTATATGTCCACTGCATGTATTATGTTTATATAAATCTACAGACCATAGGAAAATCGTTTACTGCGAAACCCTATTCACCTCGATTAAAATGCGGTTTCATTATATAATATTACATGGGTACGGTGGGCGGTCGAGATGGGCACGTGGGTGGCGGTGGTGGGTAACGGGAAAGGACCCTTTTAATTATTTTTTTTCAATTTTCATTTATCCCGAGAATCCGGCGGAAACTCGCGTTAGGAATATTAATCATCAATCAAGTAACGACGGAAAAATATGTTTGGCGCACGTGACTCGATCGATCATTCGTAGGCGTCGACGTCGGCGTCGGCGTAGCGGTAGCGGTAGAGAAGCGTCGTCGTAATTAATGAATACTGAAAATGGCTTTTTTTTTTTCTATTTTTTCATTTTATTATATTTTATTTATATATATTTTTCTGCACCCCTCCTTCGAAGGGCCGGACCACGCCCTTAAAAACGACGCCACTGAGCTAAGGGTAGGTGATGAAGCAACCATCGCAGGAGCGGGACGACGGCAGCGCAGACGGATCAATAAAAACCCCCTAGCCCGTCTCGTCGACGGTATTTTACTATAACACACGACGTATAGCGACGTACACGCCACGCGGGTTTACACACGTCATCCGAGCGAGTCGACGCCGCCGTACGCGCGCGATTGTTGTACATTCTCACACAGACGCGCGCCCTCTGCACACAACAACGCAATACTATATTGCTACACACGCTCAGTGGTGGGCTAGGAAAGGACGGAGCACACGGAAATATTCCACGTCAATGTCCCTTCTCTACACTGGATACTCCTGGAACCACCACTACAACGACGACGCATGTGTTTGTGTACCAACCCTACCCTTTTCATCGTATACTGTTATAACTAATATTATTTGTTATTATTATTAATAATAAAATAATGCTTTAGGTACGCATATTTCACGGTAAAAAACAATATTAGGTATAGCCGTATAGGATAGAAATTATATGTTCGCCAGGATAATAATACGACAACGATGATAATAACAATAGTAATAATAATATGAGCGTAAACGAAAATGCGGGAAAGGTGCCACGCCCGTATTTCGGGGATGTGTGCGAGGGAGGATAACTGGCCGTACTCCGCCGCTACCGTCATCGTCGAGATCGCACGTGACACCATTCTCCAAAACGTAAACACTGCGGATCTCTTGAGGGACACGTTAACGTGTCCACGTGTTGAATCCTTGAAGGATGGCCAACAAGCGAAAAACTCTGGGGATATTCGGCGTGGACGGCAAGAAAAACTAGTCGATTCCAAACCTAGTGAGGGATTAAGAATATTCAACTTTTGATACGGTCTAAACTAAAGAATTTTAGTCTGTACAGTTCGTCCGACTGTTTCAAATTAAAATAATATACACAATATAAAAACCAATACTTTTCGTACGAGGGCAATGGTAGACTCAAATTAATTAATCAATAACACTGTTACAATCGTAGCAGATAAGGAGACTTCAAAGAACTTTCACTAGTTTTTAAAAAGATATAAGGAAGAAATATATAAATACGATTTTGACAATCTATACTCTGCTAAGCACCGCGTTTCCCAACGGGCAACATATTATTTATTCAGCACACGTAGGGCACAGCAGCTAACGATTTTCATAACTAACTATAATATTCGGAGTAATTATCATTTTTTTTTCCTCTATCTAGAAGCGAATACACAAAATAATGACCGACTGAGAGTTTTCACAAGAAAATTAACTCTATTAGATAATATTATACATTGTACACAAACATGCTGCTCTAATTTGAGATGATTTGTAAAATTATGAAGGAGAACAGTGTACTCGTCTAATGTGATTAATGTAATACAACTAAAGAATATAATACATCTAACACGAGGACTTATGCATTCTGTTTGCTTTATTTATAATTTTACATGCATTTTTTTATGAAAATCATCTGAAACAGACAAAATAAATCGATGCGCAGACTCAACCACAACATTTACCTAAAGATAATGTTTTTCAACCTAGTATAAAATATTACATAATGCAATATGATGCATTATGTAATAATTTCTATACATGATTAAAAACTAGCTCATAAAATATAATTTTATTAATAACTCATTAAATTTATTATCACATGCGCCTAGGGATACTTATAAAATCTGACTTAAAACATTATTAGGTCAAAAGAGGACCGAGGCTATCGTTAAATTCAATTATCTATGAAAAAGTACTTAACATTAGTATTAAAACTATCTTTTATGCGTGTGAAAAAATATGGATACTAGAAAAATGTAACTACTTAGTCGAATAAAAAAAAAAATTCGTATGTAGCGTGGATCACAAAATAAAATTACCTATGTAAAATTTTTGAATTTTTCTGCTCTAAAACAGGTTTCATTTAAGTACAATAATATAAGTTAACCAGTTCACTTAAAAACTAGAGCTATTATACAACTATTTATTGACTCGATATTATGATATCATAAATACTTTACTGTATAATTTAAACAAAAAACTGAATAAAATAAAAATCACATGATATACCTGTTCATCAGACATTTTATGTCAAAATAACAAATTTAAACAAAACTAGTACATTTTAGTATACCCAATCCCACTAATATTTTATTGGTAAAAAAATTAATTCAGGATTTACGTTATGAAACATATTATACTAATTAGATGCAACAATTGTGAACTGAAACGAAGTACCAAAAAACAATGTCTATACAAAAAATGATTTTTTTTTTAAGCGTTTACACAATAGTTAAATTGAATATTTTACACCACGTATTTTGCTGGTCTTATATCGTGATAGTCGTATACGAACTATGGTGATTTTTCAATCAACCTTTATATACAAAATAAGTTGGCCTCAAAAATAATAACTAGTTTTGAATTTCAATACTTCACTCCAGGATTTTGGACTAAAAAGATTAAAGGATTATCGAATGAATCTACGCACACCCGTTTTATATCTCAAAAAACCAATAGTCCGGCACAATACTGTTAGTATAGTTTTTCAATTTAGGTTATTTTAATTCCCAACTTCATAAAAATACCAGCAAAAATAAAAGAAAACATAAAATACAATCGCACGTTTAGTTTAAATAGTTTTAACTTCAAATGAAAAATATTTTAAACATCTATAAAATGTATAATTATTAAATAATACTCATAAGTTATAACATAATTTACAACATAGATATGATGTCTTATGAATATACATAGGTACATATAGAAAACTAAGTAGTATGATCAGGACCGAACTTATAGGGAGACAACGGTCCCGTGTTGCCCCTAGCAGTAATTTTTTAGGAGAGGCAATTTTAAAACTACTTCTAGGTGTATTATATTATTATGTAACAATGTATATAATATTCCTTATGGATTGAAAGGGGCAGCTCAATTTTGTTGCCATAAGAGGTAAAATTTTAAATATGGCCCCTAGTATGGTAAATAGTAGACAAATCAGAAATCATTCAGAGCAAATACAATATCTTACTCCAGAAGTTAAAATCTATATAAAATTAATTTAAAATGATTGCTTTAACCTTTGTAATGAGTAATGACTGAGCATTAATATATATAGCGTATTATGTACACTGTATAAAAGCTAAATCCTAATGTTTATTGGGATGAAAAAAAAGTAAAACGATACCTGGTAGGTACGTCAAGTTATATTTTATGGTTTCACATTATAATTCAATTCAAAAATGTTTTGAGAATAAAATTATCCATGCGTAAATAATAATTTGATCAATATTTTAGGAGTTTATAACCAGTACAAAATATGCTTCGATAACTGCTAACAAATTTCGGCATTATACCATCTTCAAAGTAGAATTTTTTCAATTGTAATGGTAATATTCTAATAAACAACAACACTTGACAAACTAGTTACTTATCATGATTATAGCTTGATAAATTAACAATGGTTTTGGATTATCCTTGATATTCAAATCAGCAGAATTCTGCAAATTATTATGCATCTTATTATGTTCCAAGTTAAATAAATAAACTAAAATGTAATTAAATGCAATTACGGATTGTAATGAGAATATTTTTAAAAACAAAAATTGATTAAATTAATTATTAAAAAAAAAAAAGATCGTATTTGTACTTTGTAAGTGTAAAAAATATAAATGTTTAATGTTATGACCATAAAAAGTAAAAAAGTTATTTCCGTGGGGAAATACGAACTGAGAGTTTCCAAAAAATTGTATTTATATCACGTCTCAGCCGTATAAAATAAGACTCCTACACCAAAAAGGCCTCAAAACTCTTCAAAAACAACTACGTCGAATCCTATGTCTGTATACTGTGTATTTTGCCATTTGAGGATTATTTTATTGACCATATCAACCAACCACCGAGTCATATACCAAATCATAAAAATACATTATATATTATTATTATTATTGCTGTTGTTGTCTTGTACTATTATTAGGCAATACAGGTACTATTACGCGCGACATGCGAGTGGTAACACGTCATACACGCGCCAGCACAATGTATATAGGTAGTGTATAGTGTATATGCACAAACTGTATTTATATATACAATCAAACCTCTATTTAATACGATTCTTCAAATAACCACATTTTTTTAATGGAACCACACAATTTTCATAGAAAAAAGTAATTTATTTCAGAGTACTAAGTTTTGTAATTATGTACGAAATTACTTATATTTTGGAGCTTTCAGAAGTATGGCAAAATTAAGTTTCGGAAACAACAAGATGCTTTCAGCACTATATTCGTCGTAGATTATAATGTATCATATTATGATATTATCATAATGCTAATACATTAAATTATAATATATTGGCATACATTTCGTACAGTAAACACGTGTTTTAAGTAAACAAGTGAAAAATTGTATTCCTACCAAACGCATTGTTTTCCGACAATCGTACATACTATATTTCACTATACACGCACATGCTACACTACTATAAATAAATACTGTACAGTGTACTGCACGCATATGCATAATACGGTATAAACGCCGCCGTCATCACCATCGGAATGCGTGTGCTGTTATATATATATATAGTTGCCGTTTGACCCGAGGCCTGGTTATCCATATGCGGCAATGCGTTGAATGAAAATCTACCGCCAGCGTCTGAGTCATTTCCTGTCGGTCAATTCCCGAGCGCAACTTTCTCTCCGCCAGAACGCACACACGCACGGGAGCCCGAGCACACACAATCAAACGCGTAAAATCATACCGAGACCGAAGACGCTGCTGTGAACCAGTCAGCTGAAGAATGCGTTCCGAGAACGCATTCTTCTCACATGCTCGTGCAGTGTATGTAACCGAGTGTATGCAAGTGCATATTATTATACATGCACGGTATAAACAGCTAGTATAGAATATCATTAGTACTGAAAAACGTACGTACTTTGAACGTTTCCAAGTCGGTAATGAACCATAGATTAAGCACATAATAATATTAAATAAAATAACGCATATAACATGTGTACTAGCTCAATATGATAATATACGTGGTATTAGTATAGTAGTATTAAAAGTGGCAAAAGTATTTATTTTTTTAACTGAACACTGCATTGTCTTGTTTTGGTAGTAATAGTAGTAGTAGTAGTAGTAGTAGTAGTAGTAGGAGGAGGAGTATAGTTTGCGATATATCCACAAAATATTGTTATAGCGGAAAATGTTCTACTCGATGAAATTTCAAGACGACGTTGCAGTAGTTGCAACTAGTCGGAATTCGGATACGATATCGTGATGAATAATGGATTCAAGTTAATTAATTAGTAATTAGATGAACAGTAACTGATTGATCATATCGGCGAGCAAGATATTGATGACAAGCGATCATGATATCAAGGGTATCGAAAATCATAATTTGAGCTTCAAGGGGATACAAGCAGTTGCTATTATACAACTCCGTTTAGTGTTCCTCGCTAGTGTCAAGCCCAGAATCGTGTAATGAAATGATGAACAACGTACAACACACATGTTTTGTAGATGGGATTAGGATAAATGGGGAGCTGATAAAAGTAGGAAGCCACAGTGGGTCAACAAGTCACTCCGGAGATGATAATATCGATCCTATAGAAAAAGGTATTGACAATTGGGAAGACGTGAAACAGTTACACGTTGGGCACTAAGAAGAATGATGAACGTTTGAGGCAGCTCCAATGTCGTCAGCCATACGATACTTCCAAGACAGATCTGACTAGACGTTGGAGCCACGAACATAAGTTGTTTACCATACGTAGATGAGCAATAAAAATATTATAACGTTTAGTTTTGATATATAAGTGGTTGATACAATGAATGATTGCGACCCGGCGGAAAAGCAGTCCTCCCCCGGTCCGGCGATACAAGGATAAAAAAAAGGTGGTTCAAGCAGTTGCACTTGTAGTAAGAGTAGTAATTTAGAAGTTAACAATACTACGAGACACGGCATGTTGGAGGCGTGTACTCGACGCAGTTTTATCCGTTCATTAAAACCCGAGGCGCGTGATCGCGGTATTATCCGACAGCACGAGGTGGAAGTATATGTATACGCTACGTTACCACGGTTACCAGACGGGGCACCGGAAATCTCGGGGGTCCGTGCGGATGGATCGGCCGAGAGAGTGTGTGAAAGAGACGCGAAATTTTGGAAAAAACATTACGCGAAACGACGCGGGGCTGCGCACGGGGTCGATACACCCATAGAAAAACATCGCGACGAGGCGCGTTGGCGGTGGCTGACGTCACGTAACAAGCGCAAGCGTACGGTCGCTGACGTCAGCTCGCCCGTCGGGATCGATATCGTCGCGGGGCGATAACGCGTGGGGCGTCTACTGGCGGCCACCCTGTGTAACCACCGGCGATGCTGCCGCTCCGAGCATACCCGTCCCTCCCCGCGAGCTTCACATCACCACGCCTACCACGGCGACTCCCTCCCGAAACGCTATCGGTCTGAGTGGATGTACGGCGGGGTTTCGAAAAGCAGACTAGTCTCTTATGTATTTTTTTTTTCTTAACGAAATGATCGAAACCGTAAAACGGGTTACACAGTTCCGCAGACACACAAACACACACCGAACAAAAATCACGCCACCGGATGGCGTAGGTCAGTTGTGCGGTATACGCATTGCGCTACGATAATGATATGCTAAACACTCCCACAAATAGTTGCGTGTAGTCTCTCTTTCCGTCTATTTATATTTATATATTATACGCGATTTTCTTATACACACAGTTGTGTCGTCATAATGATGATGATGATCATCATCATCACCACATTAATGCGTGCGTATATGTTACATAAGACGACGAATCGCGGTCTACATAATAGAACCGCTGGTAACGTTGTTGCTATTATTATTATTCGGGCGTACCCACGCGGTGTAATTATTATGCATTACGCCGGCGCACGATGGACGGGCGAGTGGGAGAAGCAACAATAATGGATGCACAGTGGTGCGGAGGGCGTGAGGAGTGTAAGAACAGGGAAAAAAAAGAACAAAAATAAAAAAAAACCGTCTGTTCCGAGAACAGGCCAGGCAACGACGGGTATGAAACGCACGGGGACAAGACGTAACTCTATAGGCATGAAGGACAACGAGTACGTTGAACCAGCCGGCGACAACGAGTCACACCGCCGCCGCAGGTATCCGAGACGGCGGCGGCGGTCTACCACCAAGTACGACAACGTTCACCATGACCCAAACGCGATTGGAGTACAACGATAATAATAATAATAATATTTACGGCGCAATAATATTTTCCTTCCCGCCATAGATTATAATGTACGCGCGCGCGCGCCGAACAGGACAGGACGTCGACGATGGTATTTTTTTTTAAATATCGTTATTTTTCCCTAGGATTCGATCGTTTAAGTTGGCATCAATGTTGTAATGCGTAGCAAACGTATGTACGGGGCCACGGTGGACGGAGAGAGGGGTTCACTCCATAATAACCGCCGTCGCCGCCGCCGAAGACACGTACATCAGCTGTGTGAGTGTCGATTGAACGCGAACGTGTGCGTGCGACCGGCGGCCACGGTCCTCGACGGGCGAAGCGTAGCAACTACTACACACGAACTACTACGGCACATAGTACTATTATCATCACGTTGTGCGCGCGGGAGCGGGCGGGGGACCGTGTAATAAACCGAAAGATAAACAGCTGACGCGGCGGCACCCATACCGTGGCCCCACGAGTATCTCATGCCGCGCGCACACACAAACACATGGGACATTACGAATGCGTACATAGAAGTGTACGAGTAACGTACGCGCGCGCGTTTGTGTATGTGTGTAACTCAAACGCCGCTGCCGTGGCTCGATGAATGAAATCGTTGCGCGTATTATATGTGTGTGTGTGTGTGCTCATCACGATGATCAAGATGATGATTACGTACACACACATGCCGCGTGGGACACAAGGACACACCGAACGTGGAAACGACGGGAACAGAGGGGCGAAAATTAATAATAATAAGAATAAATCCGAAGACTCGGGACGAAACGTGACAATCAGTGGAAAACTATATTATATTATGTAGTATAGAATATAGTCCGATTCGCATCCGTATTAATCGTCGTGTTTTAATATACACATTTTAAAATACACAAATCAAGTCAAGAAAAATTGTGCAGTTCTTTAAAACGTACAGTTGTGTATAGCATGAACATATTAAACGTGCATAACGAGCATGTGGATAAAGAATAACTGGTAATAAAAAGTTTCTATGCCGGCATTTATTTTTTTACTCGTCTCTTAAGATATCAGACATTAGACTTTTACAGAAAAAAAAAATGCAAACACAACTGGCCACGGAGAAAATACATTCCGGTGTGTATGCCATCAATGATGATGAAGGATCTTGACTTCAGTTAATGGGTGGATAGGTGTAATATTAAATTACACGGTCGAGTCACGATGACCGGAAGTTTTGGGATACAACCGTAAATGCACCAGCAAAATAAAATAAAAATAAATAATTTGGTAGCAAATATAATGAAGTAACGAACCTACTCTGTATTTCACTCCCCGTCCCGTCCGGATTTTCGGGTTATCGCGAGTCGACATCAATTTTGTATAAAATATCGTCTATTCGTTATTATATAATTATTATTATTATTATCGTATTACGTAGGTAGGCTGGTGGTGGAGCGTATTTCTCACCTTGCTGAGTTTCTCGCCCTCATGGTGCGGTATGAGAGTCCGCAGGTTCTGGAAACCAGCGTTTATCGACTGCATTCGGCGCCTCTCGTTTGAGTTAGCGATTTCCCGGCGTAGCCTTTTCTCGTGCTCCATTGTGGCGCTCATTTGAGGGGTCCTATGGCCGACCACGATGGACGTGAGTCCGGCCGGTGGCGAATCAACACCTTCCTCGGACGCGTTTGTCAAACTACGCAAAAACATACAAATAAATCATACATTATTCTCGTTCGTTTACACTGTTAGGTAGAATAATATTATTGTAAATTAATGTGCGCGTGAGGAGGAATGTTGCGGATAACCACGCTACAACTGAATATACTTCATGCATTTCAAACGGTCATTTCAGGAAAACCGTAGTGTTGTTTTTAGTTTTTATTACCTAGATTGTAATATTAATCATGAATACAGTTCACAATATTATAATATTAATCATAAATATAGATAATATTATAATATGAATTATAAATATAGATTATATTATTAGACGAACTTGATATACACCAGTATAATATAATCACACGTCGTTGATACGACAGGTGCAAGCGCGCGAAGAAAACATCATTACCTAGCGATTTAAATTGCGTTGTACCCCAAACACGCCGTCTCTGCCGACGAGTTATCATCGTTTTCCCCTCCAAAATTACACGACGTGTTCTAACGATCACTCTACTTCCAAGGGTGATTGTTTATCATTGTTTAGATCGAGTAAAAAAGAGTCCGAACAACAAAGACGAACAATTACGAAAAGAAACAAACACGTCGAGTGCATAGCCCAATGGAAAGAGAAAGAGAATAGAAAAAAAACCGTCAGCGTAGATAATATATACAGGCAATTGGATATTCCGAGAAAAGCCAGCCTTAAACAGTGTCACGGACGTAGATATTCTTGACACTGCATTTGTATTTGTAACTACAGACCGGCGGTACCATTGGTTTTTATAATACTAGTTCCGAGTAAACTCAATTTGTCATTTTATTCATACATTTCTATTTAGTTTGTTTTACAGTGCAATGCCAAAATCTTGTTCTCCAAGAAATATACATCGGAAATTGTATAACAAATTACAAAAAAAAAAAAAATTAACGGATAACAATAAGTATTCAGACGACAATTTAGCATAATTTTTATTTATTTTTCAGAAAAATATTTTTATTGTACTATATTATTCTCATTCGATTGCAGCACGATTAAGTGTCAAGTGCAGGTGGGTGCAGTTGCAATAGTCGGTTAATAAAAAAATTAGGGTTATGTTTGAAAAACGTGCAACACGAGTACACAATTATCGACGTTACAGTACACATTATGCAATGTACTGAAGGGTGCCGCGGCAATAAAAATTAAAAAAAGTTTTTATTCAATGTTATTCGATCAATAATAATTCAAAATAATAATCTATAAAATAAAATCCCACTGTGTAGTGTATACGTCAGAATAATGGTATTAAAATTAATAAGCAATAGGCATGATAAGCCTACATAGTAATATATTTTTCGAAATATCTATTTGTAATAGCCAATAAGTACGATCAAAGTATTTAAGTACGTAAATATGGATATTGTGTAGATAATATAATAATAGCCTTGAAGGCTCTTGATTATATCTAACTATAATAAAGACTACCAATTTTTAGTACATCAAATATATTAATATTAATATTACCCAATTAATGTTTGAATACATTTAATACATGGTCGATAAAATGTTACTCTGGAACACGTGTTACCCAATTTCTCATTGTTAATCTACAACACCCTGTACAAGATTGCATTTAAGCCTAGCAATGACCTCAACTGGCATTTTGTATTCCTAAACCACACGCGCTATTTTAAATAATTCTGATGGCAAACTTTTACACAAACCTCAACGGAATTAACAAATCCGGAAAATCTGCACAAATTTGGAAAGGAGAATAATTATTAACAATATTCACAACCGGTTAAATTCGTATATAAATTACAATTTATTATAGACCATTTTCGGAAAAAAAACCATAATAAGTTATTGTTTGGCATTACATTACAATGGCTTATTTCTTGTACAACTCTCCGAACTTATAAAACGTTGGGTAGGAATGTAATATTTATGCGTGTACATGTAAATGTAGACTATAGTTTGAGTAATCGACAAGACGAAAAAAAACCAACATGCGACTGAATATTAAACAGGTTAGTTGTACATGTTTAAGTACACTATACACCGGCATATTACATAAAAAAGCGTATTGCATAAATACGAGTCGCGTCGATAAAGTGTTCATATCGAAATAAGAATAAAATAAAATATAATACACTTAAAAGCGTCTATACCCACCAATTCGAAGTGTATACACCCGATAGTGACTCACACACGTGAGTAAGAGGATAAATTTAAAACGAAAAATGGCTATCGTCAACACACTGTCGCGGTAAATCCACCAACCGTTGTCACAGGTGCACAAGAGTAATATTACAACGTCGACGCACCATACCTCATAAATAAATTCGAAAGTAGGTATTTTATAATCACAGGGCGAGGAGATAATTCGGTTTCTTTTTTGTTTCGGCACAATTTGTACACACACGCTTTATGTTGAATGTCTTCTGGGACAAATTATTGGCTAGTTTTTTTCTCTTTTTTGCACGTTGATGCCCTTGTGGTTCATTAGTTCTTCGCCATAAATAATCGCCGTCTAGCCCCCTCCTGCACCCGACCACCCACCCATCACCGACTGGCGGCAAATTCGCCCGTTTCGTTCTGGACAAAATATTATCTCCGTCCGTCAGCTGTAAACGGCGACGAACGCGCGCGCCCCGGCGACGCTGTGACCTCCAGACAGGACGGGCGGCATTCTGCCGCCCACAGACCGGCGTTTGCGCGAGCGCCGTCAACCGCAGACGGCCGGCCGGCGTACGTGGCCTTCCACGAGGGCCTCCTAGAATCCGTAGCATGGCCTACTTAAGTGCAGCCGCCGCCGCCGCATAGCTCTTTATTTTTTCTTGTCTGTAAGACCGACCAAAAAGAAGGAAAAACGTAGAAAAAATTTAAAAAAAAAAAATTGCGGACACGCAGACATAGTTTTGTTCAGAAGTAATACACATAAGAAGTACACACGCGGTCGTGTTTTTGACAGCTGTGAGATGCCGCGCTCATGCAAACCGGTTGCCGGCTCGGTCGGCAGCGGCAGGTGGGGACGGCAACAACAATAGGGGAGGACAGCTGGCCCAACAGCTGGATACCGGCGACCATCTGCCGCGCTGGTTCTACAATCGAAATATTCGAAATACAACCGAGCGCGGGAGCAAGAGGGATAGACGGAGAAAAAAAAAAATTCAAATGATATTGCTGTCGAATAATGACGGTGTATCATGCTCCGTGTGAGTGTAGACGATTTTTCACGTGCGCCCGCCGTCGGGCCGCAATGCGAAAACACAACATGCCGCGCGAGGCTACAAAATAATATGTCATTTCGGCATTCGGCGAAAGATAACGTAGCCGCCAGACTGAATGCGATCTATGAAATATTTATCGCCATAGTAATAATAATATTCGTCATAAAAACATAACAGTATATCATTATGTTCATACGAGTGTTTTTATAGCGAATTTGTGCACTACCGATATCGCGATTGTAAACATTATTATTTATTACAAACTAATGTAGGTTATTATAGATTGTGATTATTATTGGAGGTACATTTTGTTATTTTTATTTCCATTACGTCCGCGGTGTGCGAATGGTGATAAAGATCCCAATCACAACAGCTGACGGGCGTGTACGACGCGCACAGGCCCCAGGAGATAAATACACGACCGAATGCACACAATACGCGGGGTGCACACTGCATGCACGCGAAATCGAATTGAGTTTCCGTTCAGATTTTTTACTACAACAATAATTAACAATCAGTATTCACTCACCTGCAATAGTTTAGGTCCTCGTGGTCGTATTGTTGCAAATCATCGAATCGGTCTTCCGATCTAATCGTTATAGCCGTGTCCATGTTTCCTTACGAGTGGATCGGAACCCGACTTCACACGTCACCGACGCGCGCAAGCGATGAACGACGACGATTATCCGACGAGATATTTTTTTACCGTTTTGCGTCAATTTCTCACGAACGTGCCCACCAACAGCGGATGAAAACGTACTTTTCGCGTTCCGACCGGTGCGTGTTGCTGTTGCTGCATGTGCATTCGTCTCCCGACAGCAATGATAACAGTATTATCACCGTTTACCAATTACCTACAATTCATTAATACGACGAAAATTGTACTAAAATGTTTATAAAGCTTATTTTTGTTTTTACCGCGTGCACGTTGTAAATAAGTGAGATAGGGAAAAAAAACACCCGTAAATCGCGTTACGCACGCACACCGGCGGCTCGAGACGAACGGGACACGACGTGCGCCGGATGCGAGAATTCCGTCGGCCTCGCGCGGTTTATCAGCGTTTTCGGCACGACGACGACGACGGCGGTTTGGACGAGGAAAAAAAAAATGGCGCGCGCGCGTAACCGATGCACGTACGTACACCAACACAATGAACTACGTTATGGCGGGAAACAGCTGTGCGCGCCGTAACACCGATGCCGCGGCCGCCGCCGCCCGAGCGGTGTGTGCGCGCGTAAATGCGTATTCGTACGCCGCGCACGCGGCCACCATGTTTTCCGCGACTTTTTCCGATACCTGCAGCCGGCCGACAGACAATCCCGGACAAACGGCCGTCGCAAACGCCCCGTGTCCGGTTTTCCGTCACCCAAACGGCCGGAAACCTGGAAAAACACCGTTTCCAACACGGTAACTGCTCCCGTCCAGGCAGCCGCGCGGTGGGGGTTAGCCACAGGACGGCCGGGGAACGCTACGGCTACCGCTAGGGAGCGGCGGCGGCGGCACAGACGATGTCGTGAAATGAATCATTCCAACCGACCGTGAAAACGACGAAAACGTACAATATTACATTACGTAGCGCGCGTCCCCACCCCCCGACGACGGGAAAATTTTCAAATTCCGCGTCGTGTACTCACCGGCTGTGGCTAGACGAAAACTAAAAAAAAAATCCTCCCGGTCGTTAGGTGCGCCGCCCAGTCAACGACCACTACACCAGTACCCATGACCGTTTTGTTTTTGCGGCATTACCATTTACCTCCGAATCCGATTATTGCGCAGCACATGTCCCCGTGCGTGCACTTCCATTCGACCAACACAACAATGTTATTATGATATAATATAAATGTATGAACATTAGACGCCAGGTAATAATAAATAAATGCCGTTGTATTATTATTACGATTGTGGATTGAGATCGAGTTTTCCCGTTGTGGGACGGGCGGCGGGTGAAGGAAAGGATCGATTACAATGGCCGTGCAATAGTATACGCTGAACTCATATGTTGCTATAATAAAAATAACGTAGGAACGTGTATCAGATTATCGGTACCGATTTATTTTACTATATACCTATAGCATGGTGTTATTAATAAATAATATACCTACCGCGAACAAAATATGATAAGTCACAATATAATAATAATACTACACTCGTTTCGTATTAAATAAAAACATTTTTTTACACAATACCTATTGACCATTAACGATCGAATTGCTTTTCAGAAATTTGTAGTTAAAGCAACACCGAGTATTGGCTTCAATATTGTTGGTATTAATTACTAATTTTCACCCGACCAATGACCATCCAATCCATTATACTTTATCGGTTTGTCACTATGAACATAATATTTTCCTGGTGATACACGCTCCAGAAATTCAACATCTGTCAAATGGCCAAAAACTTCCATGATTCTAGCCTTGATAGTCAATTAAAGTCACTGTAAAGCTCTTCATACGGCAAATAATGCTAACTAAATCATAAGAGCTTTGGTTTGAATCAAGTACATAATTATATTCAAATAACAATATCTAATAATACGTATTATTATTGCTTAGTATAAAATAAAAAAGGCCACAGTGGTGATGAGAAGGACACATCACAACTTCCTTCCCATCATGATTGCCATTTACCATTTATTTAAGTAATAATTGTACCAATAAACAAAAATATTTTATACAAGTTACAAAATTAAAAGTACAATACAATTTAAATTAAATCAAAATAAATAATAAATAATAAGAAATATACAAATGAAATAGTGTTAGTTCAGCAATCACTACACTAACATTTTAATTTGTATAACACAAAATTATATTAAAACTATTATTTATAATACAATATTTATCTTAAATATTTTTAGTCTACAGATTTAAAGCTCTTCGTTATTAAAATATGTATATAACTGTAAAAAATCCATCATAATAAGTTAACTTCATAAATTACTCTAGTAGTGTAAATGTAGTAATTTTTAACAACAATTTAACATTCCAATCTTTCATAAGAAATTAAATTTTCTAAAAAATAAAGAATACAATTTAATTTAACAGATTTTTTAAAAACTATTTGAGCAAAAATTATTTTCATTATTAGTCTGTTCAAATTTTACTATAAAATATTAATTGCATAATCTATTGTCTATACGTATACAGTCTCTTACAGTCTAAGTAGCTCGCTATAATATTTAAGTTTAAATATATAATTATTTAATTCAACCAAATCACTAAGGTTGTAGTAAATATAATGATCATAACAGTATAATATTTGTTTATGGTGCTTACATTTCAATTTTTGTTGAATAAAAAAACACTAGTTCAAAGGTATTTTTTTCTTTTAGTTTTATTTTTCAACTTTTGTATTAGATCAAATATTTTCAGTGAAGGCCCAACTTTATTGCCCGTCATGTGTATAATTTCTTCTTTAGTGAGATTCATCAGTTTTTTACCGTCAATATTCTGAGAATAAAATTTTGGTACATTTATGAAAAATATTAAATATTATTCACATTTAAAAGTTAATTACTTGATTTAAAAAAACATCACAATATGTAGTACACTGATTAAAAAGCAAAAACTCTGATACATCTTGTTCGTTCCAAATATTTGTATCTTTTTCAACAAATGATCTTTCCATAACATGTTCTTCTTTAATACTTGTTGCGTTCTAAGGAAATATAAACATTAATTTATTAAAATTGGTATAATTTATTTTCTCTAAATCAGGATGAAAATAATTTGATATAGCAGCAAATTAGAGTGTAATCTTTGGCAGCAAGCCAGTCTTGAGAAGTCTCGTAAGAAAAATGTCTTGTGTTTTAACTGTTTGTACAAAACTTGTAATAAAAACTATTAGTGTTTTTTTTTTTCGAACAATTTATTATTACCTCATACTCTTTAAAACTGAATTACAAATATTATATTTGTACCAAAAGTTACATAGGTTATGAGTGTAGTAAATAAAACATAATTAATTTTAAAACGTCCCCAAGATTGATACTAAATACTTAAAATATATTTATAAGTAATTATAAATATTAATAGTAATAAAAAAGAATTTTGAAATATTTACACATGCAACTGGTAGTGATTGATCTGGACCTAAAGGTTCAGCAGCTGAAACTGGACTTCGTTCACAATTTGAAGTTATTTTATTGTAAGCAGCTAACGTTTCCTGGCAAAACTAAATACAATATTAGTACACTGATCAATTAAAATATAAAATATTGTATTATTACATCTATTGAATTATAACAAGTATAATTCTTTGTATGTACTGATAAAGATGGTGTGACTGCTTTTTTAACTGGAAAACGCTTTTTCTTAGACTTTTTATTTTTATTTTTAACATGTCGAGGCCCTACAATAAAAGTTAATTTTAATATTTGCAATTAGATAAGTTATACAATTATTATACCTTGAATAGGTTTAGTGATTGGTCCTTCTAATCTATAACCAACCAGTTCACACCAGCCAACTGGAAATATATCAGATGAACAACAGTCTAACCACTGATTAAAGTCATTTCCCCATCCATCAAAATGCACTTCTACTAATCTTCCTGCTGTTCTTAATACAGTTGCCACACATATTAAATGAGGATTCATTAAATCAGTACACTCAAGTTTCATACCAGATTTAAATCCATGATCGGGTACTTCCTAGTAAAAAAAATTAAAAATGTTTAACATAATTATGTATAAAATAATACATTATACATATTTTAAGTATACATTAATACTTATCATTTAACAAACAAAATTATGCATAATATATGTAGTAAAACAATCATAAAAATAATCAAAAATATATAAATTAAATTACATAAATAATTATTGAACTACCAATAGATATTATAGACATCATACCATATCAAATAGATATTCTGGGGCTGCAATATTACTAGAACTTTCCAGATAATCTTTCCATACAAAAGGAATAGTGGCATTTTGAGGAGGTTTTAAATTAATACCATGTGCTTCACAAAATCCAGCTGGCATAATACTAGCTGATGTACAGTGATAACAGAACCAATCTTTAGGTGTACTGTTATAAAAATCTATGGAGATCATAAAATAGCCATCATTTAGCACCTAAAAATTAAATAGTTAGTTTATCTGTTAAAATATTTTAAATTTAAAACTATAAATATAAATTATCAATTATCAACATAACATCACGACTGAAAAAAAAAATGTATAAAATATGATGGCTCTACTAAAGTTGAAAATCTTAAGGTATTTACAACGCATACTATAATATATTTTAAGAGTTTTAAAAATTATATTGAAATATTAGTTTTACTATAAATATTATTTTACTATACATGTACTGAAATTAATAATAATATTATTATTACTTTCATAACTGTTGCAACACATATTGATGCTAAATTTAGAGGATCAATTGCCTCTAACTTCATCCCAACTTGAAATCCTGTTTTATATGATATTGACATAGGAAAAAGATCTTCTGTTGCATCATCTATATCACGTAATCCTTTGGAAGTTCTATCACAATATTCATCTGGAGCACATAAATAGTGACCAACTCGACCAGCCCAACCAACTGGATGAATTAATGGCGAGTCTTCGTGTACCCAAAATACTAGAAGTACCAAATTTAAGTCAGTATTCATTAATTTTGATTTATAATGGACTAAAAATTATGACTTTTATAATTGTATTTTTACTTAGAACTAATTTACAAAAAAAAAAAAAACTTACCTTGTTCCTCATTATCATAGTACCTCAATTCTAACCGTTTACCAATTATATTAAGAATTTTGGCTACCTTAACTTGTGATATGTGCTCTTTATCTATTAATTCCAAAGTCAAATCAACTCTGAAACAATATAAAATAAGATATAACATTAAAGTGAAATAAAACTTACAAAATAATTTGCAAACATTTTACCGAAATTTAGACTTTAAAGATTCAAATATTTTTAAACGAAAATTTGTTGGTAATGTTCTAGCTCCTGTTAGACATTTGACTAAAAATTCTTTCCAATCTCGATGTTTTGACTGAATAGCTAAAATGTTAATCAATTAAAAATAGTTATATGTTATAATTATTTAATTTAGTACATACATTTTGGTGGTATTAATGGTTTACCCCTTGTTGCACACCATCCAACAGGATGTACAAGATTAGAACATAAATTTAACCAAAAATCACTGCTATCATCTAATTCATACCCTTCATAACGTAATTTTGCTTTATATCCTAAAGTAAAATTATATTTATAAATTTTATAAAAGCATATTATATTATAATTTAAAAAAAAACAACACTAACCTGCAATTTTTACTATAGACGCAACCCAGTAATAATCAGGAATTTCTTCACTAAAATTATCACAGTCTATATTCACCACTTCAACTTTAATTCCAACTGCCATATCATCCCAGCAATCTGCCATAGGAGCCTATTTATTAAATTTAAATTTGTCTTAAAACAATTCAATACTTTTACTTTTTTATCAATACATACATAACGGAAACATTGAACAGGAGCAACTTCATAATTTTTATGCGTCAAATCATTTATCCAATCATATGTTTGAGGTATTGGTCTACAAGGTTTTTTATCAGGAGGAAATAATAAATCTTCTTCGATTGGATACGAGGTAAAAGAAAGTGAATCATCAGATTCAGACTCACTTTCAACATTTTGCTGAGCTTCAGCTGGACTATTTTTGGCAAGAACATTATAATTACTAACATCAGAAGTAAGCTGAAAAAAATACAGCATTACATTTTAATGATATTATATAGGTAACATAAAAATATTAATTACAGTTTGAATATGGTGTTTAAAAGTGTATGGTTTAACATAATGATAAATTGTGTAGGTAGTATGTTCATAAATTTGAATGAATCTTGTTTCATTTGTTTGTGAAATTCAAAAACTAAGAGAAATTTATCAATAAATTTAAGCTTTTATTACAAACTGAAGTTTTAATAATTTAACTACTGTTATAAAATGTGTACAGTTCAAATCATACCGATGTATCAAGCAACTGTTCTGGATTCACAAAGTCTGGATATGAATCTCTTTCATTGTTAGTATTATTTTTTTGAGATTCATGTGAACAGACTTCAGATTTTTCCATGGCAGCCTTAACACAAGCTTGACTGCAATAGTTTCTTAATCTTGTATAAAATGAATGCTTAACACCAATTGCACCACAATTTTCACAAATAGCTGTAAAAAATAATTATATACATTTTAATAAATGTAAACAAGTAAAAGAATTTGCCCAATCAAAAAATAACATTTTTTTGTTTAAAATTTGTTATATCTATTACCTAGTTTAATAATTAGATATAACTGGTATATATATATATTTGTAGATAATTTTTTGACTATATGCAATAATTTTTATTATATCTATTCTATATAATATATTTATATTATATAAAACCTGTTACATATTATATTACACTTAGTATTTACCATACAAGGGAACTATTAGAATACACGAGAGTATCGAAAATCAGAATATACAACTTGATATTCAATAGAATATTTTTCATTTTAATACTTTAAAAATAAAAGTTATATACAATGACTACTAGAGCACTGTATGTAATTTTAAATAAATTGTAAAAAACAATGTTAAAATATTATAAATATTATTATTGTTATTACTATATTATCACATATTTATTTAATATTTATAAATTGTCATTAATTATTATTAAAGTTAAAATTTATATTATATAAAATAAAATAAAATTGAGATGACTATATTCCAAGCTATATTCAGAAATTTTTAAAAATATAAAATTTAAAAATTTAAAATAAAGCATATCATTCCCAGTATACTCACCGTATACTCAATGTAAATCCACCAAGCATTCACACTAATAATATACCCCTGAGTATCTAAATGTTTAATAAAATTGTTTTAAAATAAATCTATAAATCAATTTGTCTTATTAAGAAAATATGATAGTGTAATACTCATCTAACATTAATGTAATAACAATTATAATAATATCTCCATCCATCTATTATACTCCAACATGCAAAATTTAAATTATGATGATTAATTAAAACAATTTTTTATGATGGCAACATTTCACAAAAGATTTTAACAGTTAAAAAATTTTAAAAAAAATGCAATGCGCTGTATTGAAAAGAATGATTAAACTAATATTGAAAATATTTTCCAATTTAAATTTAAACAAAAGTATTACAACTATAATTTTAACCAAAGCAACACATTTTAATTTTATTTAGTGTAATTATAGAATATTGCCAGTAATAAATAGATGGAGACAGTATAATATTTGGGTTATACCACCATTGTACCATTATACAACCCATTGCATGTATTTTGTAGAATGTAAATGAACTCTGAAATGAATCCAAAATGTCATTATGCAACTAAAAATATGATATTATTACTATTAGCCTTTTGATGAATGCACTTTTTCCAAAGTTACATATCAATCTATTTACCTATATATTATGTTTTAAATAACAATAACATTTAATTTTTTATTGCAATTTAGATTCAAAATATACATAACTATAAATAATAAAAATTATATTATATTTAATTCCCTTGACATATTTACTGATTAATATAAGTTAACTACCAAGTAGCTATTACAAATATTCTGCTGTACGGAGTACCATTATGGACAATGACGGTAGAGGGCACAGCAATGATTCGCAAAACCTACACTCATGTGCAGTGGTAAGCAGCCTAGCGTGTGGCCAGGTACTACAGAATGGTCTTAAACATAGTAGCCTTGATCTTAGCTAGGATGCTCCCGGCATATCCACTGGCCATAGAACATATACGAATCAACATGACCAAGGAAAAAGTGTGAAATTAATGGGCAGAAAGATAAGATCATCATCTGGCAAGAAGTGTGACAACAAGACCAAGTGGACGAAGAAGTTAATCTTAGACATCAAACGATGAATGATGGTGTCCAAGCAAAAAAATAGGATTTTACATGCCACAAGTGATCACAGGACACGGATGCTTCCAAAGCAATATATATTCAAGAGGAGATTGATCATTGGGTGTCTGCACTACAGGTGTGGTGATTGGACAACTCAGCAGAGTACACTTTATTTTACTGCCCACAATGAACTTGCCTGCAGGAAGAAGTGGAGATAGCAATTTGCAGAACATTATATCCGGTGGACATATTGGACATCTTGCTGGAACCAGAGAAGGTACAGACAGCTGCTAATGAAATTAGATGCAGTGATGAGGTTAATAGACACGATGGAGCATTAGCGTCAGACCTTCAATTAAATGGTAGAGGCCATTAAGGGTATAAAGGAGTTGTTTGAGTGTAAGTGGCAACAGAGAAGAAGCCAAAACGTAGGGGCCTAAAGTAAACATGAAATACTCATATTTGTATTTCACACTGTAAGGGATGACCAGATGTCCCATCCATTTTCACAACAATGATAATTTATATTAAAATTTTTATTAAGTCTATGTTAAATAAATTATGAGAGGCTAAGAAGCAGAAGTGTAAAAAACAAATGCCTACATGTTTCTTGGTTAATCTGCAAAAAATTAGTCTATTATGAATATAAAGTTTATTAATTATATTATTTATTATTATAATTACTATTTTTATAATGGATTTTAACTATGAATTACTATATAAAAATATAGGTATTTATTAGAAAAACTTACAAATTTAATAAAAGTATTAGTTGGTATAATTTTACCTCGTCCTTCTTTTTCAATTGGTAACAACATGGGATCAGAATCTCTTTGATATGCAATTGGAGTTTTTAATTTCAATGCTGGATTTTGAATAGGTTTGATTTTTCGAGAATTAGAAGTGTAAATTTTCTTTTCTTGTGCACAAATTTGGTTTTTCTTAACATATTCAGAATCATTTCTAAATTTCAATATTCTATTTGAATTATCCAGTTCCTTTGATTGATCATATATCATGTAACTGTTTATTTCCTAAAAATGTAATTAAATTCAATAAAATTAATCTGACATTGTGAAAATATTGAATCAAATTTAATTTAAACTGATAAATAAACTAAATTAAGGATAATTTAAATCAATTTTCTTAGGCTAAAAACCAGAATTGATTAGGTATGTATATGATAATAGTAATATCAAAACTATAATTAACTTATAATATAATACTTAATTATAAAATACATTTTGTTAAAAATAATAAGTTAATACATTATATTTTATAATAATTATAATTTGTAACCTACTTTATAATATGATTTATACTAACCATTCTAGGTTGAATAGTTTCCATTTGTGGAATGGAATTATCAAAGAATACTGGATCTATAGCCGTAGTAGATTCAGTTTGAGAATGAGGAATGTACACATTGTGTTCATTCATCCACACAAAATTCACATCTAAGATAAGGTATTAAATATATTAGGTATTAATTTCGAACATCAATTCATTTATGTGCTTTTTTACATGGGTATAAATATACTAATAAATACAATAAATTCATAATTTGCTTAAATTAAAATATAAATGTCATGTAGGTGATTACAATTTTGATAGCTAGTTTAAATGTATGTTATAACAGCAATAAATAATTTTATTTTTTTAATACAATAATGTTATGTTATGATAATGGGTTCCATCAAATTATTATTGACTTCATATTTTTGTACTTAGTCATTTTTCATAAGAACAATTAATAGTAAATAATAAAATGTAATTGTAAGTACTATGTATTATCCAGCATGCTATTAAATAGATACAAGTTGTTAATAAAGAACTAAATAAATCATCAAAGGTTAAAACAGTTCTTCGTTTCAGATTTAAAAGCCAAAATTGCTATTTTTACACCTAAAGTAATAGATAAATGATCAATCTAAATGAAAATTAATCGTAACAGTTGGACTAGTCAATCAAGATAACTATTTGAGACAAAATATTGCACTTTTAAAAAAGTTACAACAATGTTCATTGCACACCATGAATCCGTATAAGAAGAAAAATGTATACCTTTACGGACAGGATACTCCATGATTGTTGTACACGGATGTGCGAAAAATGTGTATCACACACGCAAGTCAAAATTCTTAAATCGCAATCGGCAAAGACGTCGAACTGAAATCGAACATAAACATCGTGCGCAAGCCATAACTTTCAGTATGAATAATAATTTAAATGTAATATAATAATACTGTTAACAAATCACTATGCAGGCAAGGGATGTTCGAAAGAATAGTAGACGAACGCGAAAATGAAATAATGAGATTTCTGCAAACATACGCCAGCAATGTAGTTTGTACCATTTGTAAGCAGTAGTTTGATAAGAATTCGATTACAGGGTTGGTGAAGGCACCGAACGGTGGCAGAGGGATGTGCGGTACCTGAACGTATTTTGATAACGGTTGATAACAGTTTGACCGCCATTGTGATCTTTTAAAATATAATAATGCGATTATTTATGATACGATATAATATTAGTTATTACAATTAAAACGTGATAAATTAGGAATTACGAATAATGTTTACCTTCACCTAGCCGTTAAGATTAAAAAGTAGCTTCAAAAATAATACAAAAATACAATTATGACTTCTGATGTCACAATGCAAATTACACGCGTTTGCCATTTAAAATGGAAAAGAAAAATTCTCGTCCCAACCTGGTCCATAATCTTAATAATGAATGTACTCCTTTACAGGTTTTAACATTTTTCCATATTTCAATAAATCTAATCGCCCATGGTTTATATTATTATAAACCATTATTATTCACATAATAATTATTACCTATATAATACAGGATTTCGTACAATTTGTATAAATATATTTTAAAGTGCTTGTTTACTATTACATTGTATTTAAAATGTTTGATATAAATATATATATATATATAATTATTAGTAGGTATCTATTGTCTAGTGACAATTGGAAAAATCTTTAACACGCCTCAAAACTTAATAAAGTTCTATGATATTCCTTTAAAGTGCTAAAACATTAAAGCATAAACAGTTAAGTTATTTTAAAGAACTCTTTGACCACAAAACAAGCTATTTTTAAGAGGTGAAAACATACATTAAAATTTTCTGTTTTACAGGATGTTTATAGTGAATAATATAAAAAAAATTAATAATATTTAAATCTGTTGCAATCGAGTCTCCGGTCTGCTGTTACTGTAGTCTATATTGATTATACGATTGATTATTATTTTTAATAATCAAATAATTATTATTATTGTATTCGTTTCATTTTAATTATGATTGGATCAATAGATAATTAGTTTGATTTATATAGCAAATAATAATGTATTCTTATGCGCATATTTATAGTCTTCACAACTTTTATGGTAGTAAATAGAAATATGAATTAACTATTATAAATGTTCATCTATTTCTCATAGGCGCAAATATATAGAGCTTTATATAATAATTTTGTCCACATCCCTAACCTAACCTCCCCCCAAGTTTTTCAACGTATTGTGCGTATAAGGAGAGGTTTAAAAATAAAAGTAAAAGTAATAAGCCCTCCTAGATTTTTGACCCTTGTATAGCCTAGTTGCGCCTATGTACCTATGCCATCTCAACGAATTTAAAACGGACATAAATTGTTGATGTATATGTGTCATTTTTAATTTCTTGGTAGTTTAAAAAACCGTTGAAGACGAACAAAAATGTGACAGTTTTGGTTTTAGAAAGCAAATTTCGGACGGGTGACAACACACAAAAGAGGGTTAAGATACAAAAATGAAAGGGAGCTATATAATTTATAAACATGTATTTTTCATTGGGGGAAATCCTATACACTTGGTTTTGGCAGCTGCCTAATATCATACGCCCTGAGCCGTGAGGCGTATTCTATAGAAGAACCCCTACTAGTCGGCAGTCATCAATGACGTAGGCGCAACTAGGGGGGTCTTGAGTGACCCCTTCAACTTATAAATACATTTTCCTTTCGACCGTTGTGTACTTTAAAATATTTCATACACTATGGTCTACTCAACAATATACAACTTATTGTTTCTTGTCTTTCGTAATTGTTTTTTTCTATAACAAAGAGTTGTTTTTTAATTTATTATTAAATTAAGGTGTAAAATGTACCCTACCTCTAGAATTTTAGTGCTAGCTACTACGCCTATGCTACGAATATTGTATTTAGAATATTCTAAGGCCTATATGGCTATAGGCTATACGTATGTTATATTAAAATAGGTACTTTAGGATATTCTAAAATCAATGATATGACTGATGAGACATAACAATTAAGAGTATGAAACAATGTAATAAGTAGGGCAATAACACCAAAACCGATGAATGAGCACTTCTTCAGTGTTTTTTAGATAATAATTAATAAGACATAAATAGGTACATCGATTGACACAGTGATGTATTAGTTTTAGCTAAGCTAAACAACATAACTACCATTAAAATACGTTATTAAGAAAATAAAAATTACCTACCAATGATTTTAGATTAAACTTAAGCGTTAATCGAAGCCTAATTATCAGTCATTTTTCGAATGCGATTATTCCAAGACCGTTGAAAATAAATATTTTATTGTACAAATTGAGATGTGCTAGTGATATATCATATACATATATTATATATATATAATATAGGAAATATTCAGGAGTACAATTATATTGGAAAAATGAAGTATACATTTTAATAGCGACAGAAAATATAATCTATAACGAAAACCTTTACGAGAGTACCTATATTTAAATATATTTTTTTTTATTATTAAATAGTAAATGCACAAAAATAAAATAAAATAATAAATAAATCGTAGTATGTTAATACGTTGTATCGTTGTATGTCACTAAAAATAATCAGTAAAATAACTTCTCAAATTAAACATATTATAAATTGTATAAAATAAAATTGTTACCTACTTCAATATTTGTACTTAATGGTAATATGTCGACTTCAAAAATTTAAACTATATTTGTAGTGCCGTTTTTACATCTTGAAGTATGATCTTCGATGATATTGTTTTTTGTTTTTTATACGTACTATTTTGTAAATATTTACTCTTTGAATACTATTATTTTGTATGTATATTTGTATTTGTATAGTTGTATAAATTTCAAAACTTCTAAATGTATAAAAATATTTAATATTTTTCATATTTCAATATTATTTGACGCAACTGATGACTTTATAAATCTCTTTATTTTTATTTTTTTTTTTTTATTATCTTTGTTTTTTTGTAAAATTTAAGTACCTATACAATTTATTTATTTTTATTTTTTTATTTAAAAGCATTAGTAAAACTACTTACTAGTATAGTTTAACGATTACTGAATGTATATAGCTTAACAATTAATTACAATAAATGTACAAAATTAGATAAAGTCGTACCTACGTTATTACTTATTATAACTGAGAAAATACAGCAATATTAAATAATAATAATAAGTATGATACTATAAAAAATAATAAGTTATCATAATACATTGTGACGGGTGAAATGAAATAGGGGCTAAAAATAAGAGAAATTAATAATTTGATTTTAAGGGGAATGCATAGAAATAGAAAACGAGAGCAGATTTTAACTGTTATTAACAGGAGTAGTAATGGGTTAATTATAGCATTAATATTGTTGAGAATTTTTTCGACAAATGTTTTCGGGCGTAGCTGAAGGTGTTGTGTTGGCAGTGATGGAGTTGGCATATTATGATTATTGTTGTTACTTGGTTTGAGCTGGAAGTGATATGAGATGAAGACGGTATGGCGAAATTGAGAGCAGAATGACGATGATGGTCGATAGAGTTTTTCTGTTTGATATTTCCTGTGGTTTTTAGTTGGTTTACCATAAGTTTTTTAAACACCGGACATCCCTTTTAGAAATCTGTATACGGTCCTGCGCATAGGGCACACTTGGCGGGTTCTAACGATGATTTTGGTGCACTCCAAAGTATTGATTCTAGATCTAATCAGGAATCATTACAAATCATGAATTCAATTGGAAATATGGTAAAATTGAAGATTGGTGAAAATGTATCATATAAATATTGAAAAGAACAATTCGATTTATGTAAAGATGATTTTGTGCGCAAAAATAATATTACCTATTACAAAATATGACAGATATACCAAATAGTACTTCAGTTAAAACAATTCATGAATGGTTCGATTGGTTATACAAAATTCTAACAAAAGTGACTTTTCTAAAACTTTATTTGTAACAATACCTGCTACACATTGCAGTTGTGAACGCTGCTTCTCAAAAATGAAGTAAACTTAATAAGTAAACTTCCAACAACCATGACTCAAACAAGATTGAATTCACTGATGTTGTTATTTGTCGAACAACATAAAGCTAATAATGTGAATATTGACAAAGCCATCAAAGAGTTTAAAATACTAAAAGACACAACACGCCGAATGGTGTTATAACTAATAATTATAACAATTAACTTTTTATAAAAATAAAATAAAATTGAAAATTGAATGAAATATATATTTGTGTATGTATGTGTGGTAATGATATTGAGGTATAAGGATACATGATATACTGCAATAAATGTGTAATTAAATGTGGTCCACTTGAAGTAAATCCTAGGACCGCCTATGGATATGCAGTAGCAGTAGAAAATGTACTTGGAAATGATTCCACACAGAATACAGATATGCTGTGTGTTTCATTAGTCTTGACTCTTGAGATGATATTGCGAAGGTTATAGAGCCGGTGGAGGGCTAAACACCTCCTGATAAAATGCAGTGTCCTCGGAGAGAGTCACAGCGATCTGGTGTGACAAATACTTTGCTTTTATTGTCATTGATTTTCGTAGGCAAAGATAATGATATTAATGGTAAATTGCGTTTAGAAGTATTCCGAAACATGTTTGGGTTTACAATAATTTAATAAGACTCATAAGTGAAGTATAAATAAGATATTGGACGATCGCAATAAATGTCTGCTCATGTTGAACGATCGTTGATGTATACCCTCTAATATAGGAGTCGCCTTATTTAACCAACCAGTCGATCTTTCTAGGCATATTGGTCGATCGTGTAATAAATAATCGGAATAATCAGAGATCGGATATTACTATTATTATGAAAAAACAATTAATTTTTTTTTTTTAAGCTGGGACCACTTTTTTTTTTTGCTTATAAAAACAAATCTCTAAATTATCAAAAACCTCAATTATCCTGGATGTCGATCACCAGAGACTTAAAATTTCGAATGTAGCTCACTTGTTTAAAAAGGTTCGCGAACCCTGCTGTAATAGTTTATACTGTATTAGTTTATAATATTATTGAATGATGCATTGATGTACATCATTATTCAGTATAAAAGATTATCGATTTATATACCTACCTATGTACCTACCTACATTTTATACAAAAATTATATTTTTAAAAATATTGTATTTTACGAGTAGCAGTTAAACTTATAGGTTTACCGACTGACTTTAGTAGAAAATAAAATTTTTAATTACGATTTAACTCACATCTCCCCTCCCCCATATACCTACATAGGCTACATAAGACTCTATTACATATAGTCGTGTAGGTATTATATGAATTAAGGACATATAAGTGGGTCTTGATTATATTTATGGTATTCAATTTTAAAATACATATAAATTGGTTATTAATATAAACATAAAATATTTATAGGAACACTAATCACTATGGATATTATAAGCAAAAAATTTTTATAATATATTAGTATGATGATGCAGTATTTTCCTTGTTTATGTATTATAAATGTAATACTTTTGTTGGAGTGCAAATATAGTTTTATCAAAAATGCAAAAACAACAAAAACAAAAATATAATAATAAACTATGTGGGTCTTCAAAATTTAAAACATTTATCCAAAATGAGTCGTGCCATATAAAGTATGGGAACCTGTGTTCTATATGACTGTATTATAAATTTATAACATTGAAATCTGTGTCTTATCACGTCCTCAATATTCTGTGTGATATCTCTGTTTTCATCAGCTGCTATACACATACTTTGACGCTATCACAGGAGTGTGCATAATAATATTATTATTATCAGTATTTAGTTGTTTATTTTTCAAAATGACCTGTTGCATCAGAATGCATGAAATTATTAAATATATACAATTAACAACAATCAATTTTGAGCTAAATAGTTATACCGATAGCTCTTAAATAAAGAATAAATATAACAACGATCAATCAATATTCGTACACTATCAACTAAATTTTTATCCATACAATTTTGTTCAGTACATTTACACAGCGTAAGTAATTTAATATTAGCTAACAAGTATTTCATTCTATACTAGAAATCCAATTTACCTACATGGAATATATTATATATTGTTAAAATTTATAATTGTTTCAAACAAATTTTGATAATTATTCGGTTTAGTTTCTAAAAAATATTTTATCTATAATTGTGTGAGCAATATATTATTATGAGAATAGTGTCTGGTATTTACATAACATTTATTTGCAATAGTACTTATCTACTTGTTTATAAGTAATCATTATTATTAGTTGCAAACAGGAGGAATATATTTTTAATGGTTCTCTTACTAGATTATTTTTATAATTTTGTAAAATATATTATTAGTCAGTAAAAGTGTTAATTTCGAATGTTGGGTTTTAATTTTAAATTGTTATAAAAGGTGATTATTAAAGTAACACGTTTTTGCAGCATTATTTTTAGACCTTTAGCACAAATTTAATATTTAATTTCACAACTAGAAATTTTTATCACTTTTGTGACATTGGACATTATGGAACTTGTGAAAATTGCTAAATCCAATTTACGACATGAATTAAAGAAAAAACTATCAGAGATGACTGTTCATGAAATTGCTGAAAAATCAAAATTAATATATAATAAAGTAAGTTGTTAATAAAAATATATATATATATATATATGTTTAAAGAGAAGCTAATTCATTATAAATAAATGAATATAAGTAGGTAGGTATATTAAACTTATTGTTAGTATAAATATCTGATATACCTAATTGTACAAAATATTTTCAAGTTATTAATATTATGATTTAAAACTAGTATTGCTATTTTTACTTTAAATCTAGCAATATATTTGAAAAATAATTGATAGTTGTTTATAATATCTTCTATAGTAAATAATTAATAATTTTTAGTAAATATATCTAGAAGTAAACATATTTAACCAATCATGTTTGATCAATGTATGTATGCATGTATATAATTAAAAATGTTTGTAATTGAAACACATTATTTTTTGTAAAATAGACCAATTTTTTTAAACATGGATTTTAAACTTTTTAATTATAATTTTTGTTTAATTAAAAATATAGAAAATCAAGTATTATAATTAGGTATTCAGTAACCTTAAAGAGATTTAAAAAATTATTAGAATATTCCTATTAATACATTAATTTTATACATAATATAGTATTAAACGATTATATAGGTACTTATTAATTATTTTAATAAACATTTTGAAACTAAATTCATTGTAGTTTAATCTTTTTGATTGCATATCACATTATGGCTTAAATATGAAATGAGTATTACTCTAATTCATCATTTCATGTTTAAATAATTATAAAGGTATAATTTCAGTATTTCGGTATTTTCAGTTTATACTATTTTATGTAATTGTAGATCTTTAAAATTGTTGACTATTAAATGAAATTGTAAATTATTTGTTCACTTTTTTTTTTAAAAAATAACATTGTGTGTTTAGTTATTGATTCATCCAGCATATATAAATAGCAAAAGAGTGTCTGTGTATCTCAGTATGGATTCCGAAGTGCAAACAATAGATATTGTTAAAAACATTTTCGACTCGGGAAAGAAATGTTTTATTCCAAAGTGTGTTAATATGGTTTTCAATTTTATTTACATTGTCTGTGTATAAACATTATATTTTAAGATACAATAAATCTGATATGTCCATGGTGAGTTTGGAGTCAATGGAAGATTTGAAAAATATGCCAAAAACCAAGTGGAATATATTACAGCCAGCAGACAATGATGTACGTGAAGATGCATTGGCAACAGGTATTCAATAAATTGTATTTTATTTCCAAATACAACTGATAATGAATTAATGAATTTTATTTTTATTTTGTGTAGGTGGTTTGGATTTGATAATAGTACCGGGCTTGGGATTTACTACCAGTGGCAAACGATTAGGACGCGGAAAAGGTTATTATGATCGATGTATTTCTGAATACAAAATTAAATACCCTTGTAATAATTTAAAAACTATTGGATTAGCATTTAGCCAACAACTATGTGATGACATACCTACTAGTGAACAAGATAGTTTAATTGACTATATAGTGTATTGATACACCAATAAATCTACTCTCTACATTTTATATGGATCTAAAACCTTAATTGGTTGTTAATTATATATTGCTATTCAATTAAAATCTATCTGATATATTGTGTTTTGTTTGAAATAAAAAATCTGTTACAATCAAAGCTTTTTTCCATATTTTGTGTCTCCATTATATTATTAAGTTGTAAATTATAAATTATTATCGTTACATTACATTTGCAATATAAATTATACAAGAAATCTCATGAGTACATAAGATAAAATTAATGTAAAAATGCATTATACAATATACAATATACATACTTCTGAGTTCTGTTATCAGATTATTATAATTTAAAATTATAGTCACATTCAAAAATTACAAATAATATTTATTGAGCATAAATACTTTAAGTACAATATAATATTAATATCATATGGCTATAATAATTATTATTATTTAAATCATATCACATAAACACCATTATATCCGTGTACATAAAAATTTACAAAATTAAAAATTGTTCTTATATGCTAACATTTTAAAATAAAATGGTTGGTCAACAATAAAAATATTACTTTGAGAAATATCCTAATGTATATAGTATACATCAATCATCATTAATTTTACAGATGTCTCGGGTATAATGAATTTTTTTTATTATAAAAGAGATGTGATGATTGAGTAAACTTATGAAACATGTTTTATAACTAAAAACACAAATTTCATGGGGCGCGTAAGTGGAATGACACGATTTTCGTGTACTAATAATTTAATATACCTATAATCTATGAGTAAAATATAAATATGCGAGTTCATTATTAATAAAAATAATGATAAAATATATTATTGTACTTGATAAGTATATAATATATGTATTCAAATTTTATGTTGAGAGTTTGAACGTGATTTGTCAAATAGATCCGAACATTCTTTTCCCCTTGGTAATCACTAGGGTGACGGTGACCACGGATATGAGGAACATGATCAGACCTATAAACGTCGTGACTAAACGACACCAACACCTGTGCTTCTTTCCCACTTTGATCTTTTGCATAAGCTTTTCGGCTTGTTGTGCGTCCAATGTGAATTGCAATCCACGCAACATGGCGTCACAATCCTAAACGGAACAGAAAAATGAATATGGTGTTATTTAATTATAAATTATAATCTACTAGAAATATATTAATGACAATATAATATAGGTATATGTACGGGAAATAAAGTACCTAGTTATTTTAGCACCTAAAAATGTCTACAGATGCTTAATCACTATAACTATATAGTTTTACAGAAGTTACAAGGATAGATAAGTATCATTATACTTTTGATACTGCGAAGAGCTTCAATACAAATACTTAAAGCGTTTTAAACTTTTAACCCACATGCAGTATGCAACCTATGCACACATAATAAATTAATTTATTAACATGATACAAGTAAAATGATTACTTTAGATAGAGACATATGCAACTTAGTAAGTATAAGTACTCAGGGTACTCTACCTATATTTTATTATAATAGGTACGCTCTAGTGCTCTAGGCCTAGGGTCTAATGGAACTTGCATGAACAAATTTAACATGACTGTTGAAGAACCCCATGAATAATCATCTAAATTCTAAAACTACCTATGTACAGAGACGTACTTAAGGGGGGGGGGCATTGGCCCCGGGTGCCAACTTTTGAGAGGGCGTCAGAATCCAGCATCTTAAAATATTGCAAAATAATTATTTTATATTATAATAAAAATGAATTTTATATTATTATCACAGTCCACAGATAACATGAATTCATGTTATCTGTGTTATTATCATGACCATGGCACAGAATGTTATTCTACGACAACGGTCTTAGAAGATCTAATAAGACCGTAATCTTGACCAAAAAAACCAGCCAAGAGATATTTTCAGTATTGAAGAGGGACGAGAGCTAAATCTTCTTTAAGGTCGAGAATGAATGATGATCGTCTTAATAAGTTAGCGATTCTCTGTATTAAATCTACACTTACCAAAAATATGAACTTTGATGACATTATAAATACATTTGCAAAAAATAATTCACACAGAAAATTATAATTTTTTTTAAAAATTTTATTTGATTAATTCATCTAAATATATGTTGGTATTGAAAATATTTGTGTTTTTAATAACCACTCCGTTTGATAGTTAAAACTCTTTATACAGTACAGGAATTACAAATTAAATTAAATTAAAAATATTGTAGTAGATAAGTAATAAGATAGAGAAATATTTTTAAAATACAAAAAATATCCTACACAGTTTTCTGCACTTAATTGACTGTGATGATTGACATTATCTGACCTATCGCGCTCTGCCAATAAGTAACTGAAAAAAATATTTGCATTTATAAATATTTTTTTCGGTAATATAACTATACATACAAGTGTCTTATAAACAATTTTATATTTAGGTTATTCTTAAAAGAGGGCGCTTAATAAACAGTGCCACAGGGCGCCAAAAATGTAAATACGTCTCTGCCTATGTAATATATTAGGTTTAAAAAATATACAAGAAACATAAGGCCATTATCAAGTCCAAACGATGACGAATGATGGGAAACGGTAACGAACCGCGTTTTGTTGTTCCAAATACTAATACATTATATTCCAATATTATAAAACATAATACACATAATATTATAAAAGTCAAAATATTTTAAGTTCTAATTATTATACCTCCCGGTATTTCGGTCATTTCGGGTTTGGTTTTCGCGTGACATGGTAGTAGGTATCGAATGGCTGAAACGAGTCGATAGTTGATACACTGATATAGGTATGTAGGTATTGATTATTCTTATAATGACATAATGTATACTGACTGCAGTATTCTGTGGTACCAATAGGCAATAGGTACGCCTGGTTACGAGTTTAAAAATAATTTTGTCATAATATTACTGACAGCTACCTGTAATACATCAATATAATAATGACTGCGTATATAACGCACGGACTGTGATAATAATCGGTACCTAGGCAACAAAGTAATATAATTTAACGAATTATGATATTTTCCGACTTGCATCACATACCTATACGTATTCACAAGTTTTGAAATAGATAAATGATATTACAGTAGGGTATAAATTTACACATGTATCGAAAAACTCGTGTGCCATTGACCATTGATACTCACTTTGTTGGGCGAATGAGGTTGAGTCCCCTTTCGTACCTATATTCGTATAATGGGCACGCACGAAGTGACGGGTTTACGTGTAAATGTGTAAGATTCAGACTACACGACCGCGACGAGTTTTAATAAGACACATTTGAACTATTCAGATTTCAGGCCAAAGACAAATAAATATGATATTACATTATTATCGTTTCGTAAATTATGCGTTTACCATCAATTATACTACCGCTTCAATATTAATATTAGGTAAAAATCTACTTTTTCTCATTAATTATGAATCGTTGTTATCTTAGAGGTATTGATCAAATTACGCACTATGCTGGATGCATGATGCACGCGAGCGACACACATTTCATTAACATACCAAACAAGAAGTTATGGGTTTACAGAAAAATAAGTAGGTACATCAATTTACATGATCCAATTTAAATCATAATTAATGTTTTTCAACGTTAATTATGAATACCATGAAATAAAGTTTGTATTAAATATACCTATTGCAATTGCCATTCATATTTCACGTGATCCAATTATTCCAAAATATTGCATTATTGCCGCTCTAAATTAATATAATATGTAGGTTGTAGGTATATTGTATATTATCAATATATATGAATGATTTAATATTTGATATAGAAATAATGTTGTCCTAAAACCTATAGGGACCTTAACTGCGTACATATAATATATTATCTGTATGAGAAATATTTTAATGGCAAAAAAAAAATAAACAAAAAAGTAATCACAGACATGACGAGAAACTTATACCTATATAGGTACACATTTATGTACATTTTAGGGTAATGTTAAACATATGACTTATCACTTATGTTGACATTAAACAACTATAATGTCGACATTAGCCTAATGCTAACCCGTAACATATATAACATATCGAAGAACCCTGGGCATCAATATCCATTCATTAATGCAGTACCTACACAGATTATAATCTGTGGTACCTATATCTCCGTTATATATTACGCCGATGTAATTTTTAACATTTTTAGTATAGGTAGGTACTGTTGAAACACGGTAACCGTTGACCGTTCGTTGACCACGTATAGTTATCCGCGATAGGTAATGCGCAATTAATAAAATAAAACGATCAGAGGTTTTGTTTTTTCATTTTAGCTTTGTATCCGTAGACTGTATGCAAACATCATTACTCTAATACAATTTCGAGTAAATAATATCGTTTTTAATAACAATTTTTATATTATAATATAAATACATTTATAGGTACTTTCTTAAGGCGTATATCGATCGAATATCGACTTCATGGATTGTAGTATTGTACAATCAACCGCGGTGAAACGTAAACTATGTAATATAATAATTAATATGAGTATGAATTATAATATATTTTTGCACGGCACCGTCATTAGATGTAATATATACCTACTGGCCTATTTATGCCAACTTACATTTTATTTTTCGCCGTTTGATACAATAAATAAAACCCTCGGGGTAAACGGACAAAGACTGCATACGGTAATATCAAACATTGTTATTACAGCACCTGGGCTATTCGTGCCCGGAGAACTAAAATATTTAAATATTGTTGCTTACTTGCAACGAATACAAATTTGATGTTTGTGCAAAAGTTATGTAAGTTGTCAGTTTTTAATAAAATAATACTAAACCAGTGTAACTACTTTATAGTTGACCGCAAGACGAGGTTTTGTTATTTTGGAATAACAGTTGTGAAACAATATAACGTTTTTATTAGGTGTTTAAACCTATATTTAAAAAGGTTATTCATTGGGAAAAAAACGTCTGCAGATTTACATAAATATTTAGTTATAATACTATTTCAGACAGATCATTTGATAAAAATACTATATAGGTGATAAATTACATATTGGCGTGCTATTTAAGAAACAGATTTATATGAAAAAAAAATAAATTATAAAAAAAACATAAAATAATATATGCATACCTAACAGCCTAGCCATATAATAATTAGAAATTCAAAAAATTTTGAATCCATAATATGGTATTTGAGTATATTATAAGAAAACATTCAAAATATGCAATTGCTATTATATATCTTTAATGAGGATGTGGAGAATATTTTTAGTTTTATAACATAGGTATGCCGCATCTATAATATATTGTTCTATATTATTTTTAGAAATATTATGTGTTTGGAAAATGTGTCCCCGTCGCAGTGTGATTAATATTTTATTGCTCCAGTAAAATTCATTACTACGGACAAATATCGGGTAGTATCCTGTAATAAATTTTAGGCGTTTGCAGGTACCGGTTCTGCACCGTACGCGCACCAGAAACATTTGTGTATAACATGATGTGGACCTAAACAACAACACGAACAGTTGCTCGTCTTGATCTAACACTTTTCATTGTTACATAATTATTATTTTATTAACACACATTATTATAGTATATGCGTTAAAAGAAGAAAAAAAAATTGATATTTACAAAGCATATAATATAAAAAATAACCAGTCGAGTGTATAAAAATTCACGTTTGGATAGCCGTGTCATCCTTGCAACCATTGGACAGAGATATATAATAAAGTAATAACACAATAATATAATATGATACAGTCAATATAATAAATCCCCTTCGATCAAAATATGCGTAGTTTACTGTCAATGAAGATGCTCCATCGTGACACTGCACGAACAGACAACAGTATACTACCTAATATTGTATAATAACACTCGTATATCAAATGTATTATATTATTATGTTTGTATAATTGTATATATATATAATATGCCCAAAGATTTGGTATATTAATATTAATTACGATCTGCAATATATGCTAGTGCTGGATTTTAAACCTTCAAAACCAATTTTATACACCTTTATACCGCATATTATATATGACATTTGAATAGTTTACACCAATATTATGTACTCGAACACGACGAACAGCACTGGAGGACTTCAGTACTTCACACGGGATACCGATGGACGCACGTGTGTACACGACACTACACGTTCGCCGGCCGAAGTCGGTAGTATTATCAGGTCTAACAATTCTTTCACGAAAAAAAAAAATAAACTGTTTATGTACTATACGGCGTGTACAATGCAATTTTCGTGCTACGATTGAACCGGACCCGAGGGGCGTGCGATCACGTCCTGTGGTATATAATATATTATAATATGTGTATTAGGATAAGCACAAAGATGTAGGAACACGATTATTATGTTACGCCATTCGTACAAAGGATAATATTCCAAAATCAGACGCACCACTGCACGCATATTTTATGGTTAGGATATTTTGTTTTCGCTTTTCAAAAAAATCAATCACGGCACAAAGAACTCCTAAAACGTATTTAATTCGAGTTGTCATCATCACGCGAAGCGAGGTTTTTGTATAAAAATGCTTTTCATCCACCCGAACAGTATACCTATGCAAGGTTAAGACATATCAAGGTTATAGGTACCTACTACATTAAGATACGGATTTTGAGAAAAATGTCTAATATAGTTTCCTGAGAACATTTATTGCGCAGTTTCAACATCTTACAGTCGTTCAACAATTTGTTATTGGCGAAAGAAACGAAATATAAATGCTTTTCTTTTGTAAAAATATTAAAAACGATCAATGTATTCGGAGGAACGGAAAATCCGAAAGAGGACAATATAATTATCCGCGTGGAACAAAACATAACTTTTGTACACGGTCTTACGTGGCGCAGTATAATATGCACGTCAAGAGTTCTATGTTATATACGAGCTCGAATAACTCGTTCGATACTATTACAATAATAACGAATGGTTTTGTTTGTTTTCTTCCGAAAGAGATAGTGTTAATCCCCCCCCCTTGCGCATAATAACACATGCGCATAATCAGAGACCGGTGTGAGCTGCACAAATGTGACAATAATAATATATAACGTGTTCCGGACTTCCGGTGTATGACGACGACGCCGACTTCAGGACACTTGCGTATACATAATAAACAACTTACGTATAGTGGATACTAGTTGTCGAACGATATGCATTTGTTCGGATTTATAATAATAATAACTATTAACTACCTATTTTCGCATAGACAAAATTTGAGATTTTCTGCAATTGGGGAGAGAGGCTATTTTTTTTTAAACACTATCAATTAATACCCTTTGACCTTCATTATATAAAAAAAAGTAACACAACAAAACTCATAAATCAACAAAAGCGATCTTAAATACAACTTAATAATTTGCGTAATTACGTTTATACATTTAATGTGAATACATGATATTTGTTGTATTAAAAATATAATCTTGATCAATTTTGAAAACGAAATTTATTTTATAAAATTTTAAACGTTACTATAAAATTATAATTGTAAGTACCTAAACCTAGTATAGTTTCATTCCTCATTTTAATCATGATGTCGATTGAGGGAGGAGGAGCTAATTTAGATTTTGAGGGGACTAAGCCTCTTCTAGGCTCCTGCCGAATTACGATTATGTCTGTTCGTGAATAAACGTTTACTGTGTACATTTGGCGGTGGACAGTGGTATACAATACACATTATTCATTTAACACGACTACACAAGCATTGATGGTGAGTATATTATTTTGGATTTATATCACAGAGGAGCTGGTTTCCAAGACCGTTGCTCACGAAGGTCGTCGGGAAAAAGTGATCCGGTGGTGAAAGCGGTGAACCCGAGAAAGCAATCGGGAGACTTTTCGACGGTATCCTTATTATAATATAATACGCGTGTTAATACATGTCTCGATGTGTTCACGTGTGTAGAGATAACTATAAACGGAATGATTTTTTTAACGTCTTATTTACATGTATACACTTCGCGTTATAAAGCCTTATGCCACCCAGTTGGCATGCACCTTATGATAACATACTGCAGTATACACACTATAAAATTGTATATTATATTAACTACTTTTATAAAAAATGTGCCGTCGTACTAGCCCGATTCGGACTGTACCACATTCTTATGCACGAATGTCGTCGTAAAAGATCCGAGCAGGAACCGCTTAGCAGTTTAGGATCATGAAACTATCAAAAAAACAATATGCGCGTTGTGTGCAGCGTTTCAAACCTGATAATGGTTTTTTTTTCTCAAAAATACCTACATGGCTACACGCTGCAATAATATAATACGAATCGAGTGAGAAAATGACCGGGGAAAATATCATCATGTATAATATACACATATTATTATAATGCGGTTGAAACACTCAAAACCGCGGTCGAGTATTATTGCAGTTTGAAGTACACCCTGATGCATTATCTATAATCATAACCATAGCATATCATCGCCACGCGCACACATCATAAATACTATTACGTATAGGTTATATTTAGATAGCGCGCGCAAGACTTACGGTATACAGTCTCGCCTACATTATATACTATCTACGTGTCCTATATGTCTATATACGCGTAGGATTATATATTATTATTATTATTATTATTATATACGTCCGCGGACACGACCGGGTGTACACCGACACCGTGTGTCTTTATGATACACACGTCGTGGCTGCACGATCGCTGCACCTGGACCACCTTGACGATTGTTATTTTTGTAAACGCACGCGCGAGAACACCGCTTCATTACGAGGCAATTATTGTTTTATGTGTACCTACCTGTATAATATAATTATTATACTTCTGTGCGCAGAAGAGATTATTTTTTATTTCAATAATATTATACTATAATATGTTATATTTATATATTACTAGCTGAATGGATCCGGTTTGGAACGGAACAGTCTTGACCGTCACACAATATACTCGTAGCTTATATATTATGATACATATATTATGTATATATAACCATAATTAGAATTGCAATTGAACGCAGCTTTATTCAAATCATCGTGCCGTGTTCGTCTGGATGTTGGACATCAGTTCTCGATTGTTTGCCGCAGCTTGTTTCCCGTTGGTCAATTGTTTCAATCGAACCGATACTCGATCGGTTTCCAATCTTGATTCTCACTGCTTGTTCGTTTCATACACGCTCGTAGATACTTTTCCTTTCGTGCTTGAAATGTGGATGGACCAATCGATTGACGTTGTGTGTGTGTATGTGTAGAGGGGGGGGGAGATTGCCGACGATGCACGGATATTTTCAATTTTGAAAAATTAATAAATTTAGTACTAAAATATATGTAAACTTGAGTCAGAAGTAAAAATAAATTAAAATGTACATATATATTATCGTATGCAATTATGAAAAATTCAGATAAAAATTACTAATATTAATTATACCTGAGTACCTAATACCTATCCCATATATCTAAAACGTCATCGATCGATTTTCAAGTTTCTGATGAGATCGCAGCAACGCGCTACGGGTAAGCTTATATAGATGATATACCTATAGAATCGATTTCCAAATATTATAATTTATATTTATCGAAAATACCGTTTCGTATATAATATTATTCCGAATGCATACATTTGATTCAGTTACACGATTGTGCATATTTTATATATTATTATACATAAACATAATGCTAATACGGGTATATGAGGTCTGACGCAAGCGAGCGTGGGATGTTTACATTAACATTATTATAATACATCATATAGCTTTACGTATTTTCGAAAACAGTATTTCCCCACGGCCACGACCACGTTGTGTCATATATAATATGTATATTGAATAGATAAGGTGGAATAATACTGTACTTTGGAATGCGTCTACATGGTAAATAAAATTAATAAAATAATAATCGCTCAGTGACTTTAACGGTGGCGTACTACAATGGTGAATCGCATTATAAATGTACTGATATAATATTCTGGACGTGAAAATTATGTTCGAAAATAGTATACTCGCAAGCACACTTACGTGTACACAAATTCTATTTCTTGGCAGTGATTTTACATTTTTTACAGAACGTTACGATTTCCAATTAAGCCCCTTCAATCCCCCCCCCCTACTGGGGTATAGTATATTATTATATGTATAATACATCGCGGCTGTTACACATTTTCTTTTTGTGTAACACAATCTCACACGTAATAATAATAATAATAATAATATACAGTTTCGCGAGCCACCGCGTGTATATAACGCGCTTATACCTCCTATGTACACGCATATCTGCACGCTCACGTTCGTATCGCCTTGTCTCCCTACCTATGAAGTATATAATATACATAGACCATCGCAGCTTCCGTTTTAAATTCGCGCAGTGGAATTTTCGTTTCTCAGCACATTATATTATTATTATTATTATTATTATTATTACTATTATCTAACAAGCGGCCGTATAGCTGCACATACACACAACATAGACATACACAGATATACACACACACACACACACGTAACGTAGTGTACACGTGTGTATCCGTACTATCCATTGCGACAACACTGCTGAGCCGGTTACCTTCGTTTTCATATTATATATATTATTTATTCATTATTATATGCACACACGTTAGGCACTCGATTGCGGTGCGTGGTCATTATAATGAAATATATAAATATGTACGAACACAACAATGCTAAATATGAATACTCTTTAATTGGTTCCCAGTGCTCATTGGGTCAGTAGTTTAACGATGACTAGATAAAATTAGAATATTAGTTGCACACGATTCGTATATCTACATTATGTACGGTGTGATCGTCATAGGCGTAACTAAGGTTACAATTTTGAGGTGGAGGCCTATAGCCCTTCTAACCCTCCCCCCACCAATCCCTTATACTTGCGCCAATGGTAATTGTTATACACAGCTATATTATGTGTTTTATGCCTAGTGAGTGCAGTATATGCGTGAAACCTTAGACGAATATTTAATATTGTTTACATTTACATATCGCACTATATGGATTTATATATTTTTTAAAGCCTTACTGATACTGTAATCTATAATTGAAAATTCATAATAATTACTTATAATATAAAGGTATGTAATTATGGCATATTCCTAGGTACTGTTTTTATGAAAATAAAACGTTGGTACGAAAATAAGATATAAAAAACTTTGGAAATTTACCTATATATGTAAGAAAATACTATACCTTTAATGAAGTACTTAAATACTTAATTGTACTTAAATTTCTTGAAAATAGTTTTTAATAATATAAGAACTTTTTGATTTGGATTGTTATGAAACGTATTCCCTACTCGAATCACGATTTTGAATTGGTTAAGTAATTGACAAAACGTTTAAAACCAAACACTACGTCATATATAGGTAATTATATAGTAACGCTCAAAATAATATACATATATATATATACAGAGGTACATAACTATAATATATCATTCTGAAACGAAAATAACTTTTTTTTATAACTGTTAATAACAATGGTGAATATTATATGAAGTATTTTTAAATCCAATTTTAATTTATACTCGCATGACGTTATTCTATTTTTTGTCTTCAATGAATTTATATAATGAAATATGCATCAACAGTATAAAAATGAATTACGATATAACTCGCAATAAAATGATGCTTGTTAATACTATATTATTAATAATTAAGAACTGCTTAGTAATAATATTATAAATCTTAATAATAAGATTAATTATTATTGCAAATTTGAGAAAAATATTTAAAATACAAGCTTAATACAAGTTTTAACTGTCCTGCGTATTCTAATATTAGTATTTTTTTAGAGAAAATATAAAATTTTAAAGTTTAATTGTTGCATTAAAATTTAATTGTTACAGCGCATTGTTATAGGAATATTCAATTTAAAATCATATTACACTGTTATTTAAAGCGAAATAATATAATATATTAATATATAATGTCACACGCAGTGAAAAATTTGGCCGGGTTGCCCGATTATAGAAAAAAACATCGTAATACATATTATAGTTGTTATCTATAGGTATAGTACCTAATATGACGAAATAAAATGTTGTAATTTGTAACCCGTTCAAAATTGTTTAGGTATTTAGTATTCCGTAAGTGTAGATTTGTAAGAAAAAAAAATGATATAATCAAATAAAAATATAAAATCACGTTTTACGTTTTATACCGAAATATTGTGCACGTATTATAATATACAGCGCGGAGAAATTATACGGGAGGAAACAAATTGAAATTGATTTGTATAATTGTATGTGGATATACGTTTATGGATTGTTAAATTCCGGTATAGAACTTAACGGTATACACATTGCACACACACACTCACACATGCGTGTTTAATAATATTGTACATACTAGATAGATATAGTACGTCGATCGACTCATATCCGTGACCTACGGCGGCCACGGGAAAAAATGTATTATTTAATCTGATACACTTAACCTTAAGATCATCCACCCGCTGGGTTCCAATTATATTTACTTTCATTAACATTTCTAATACCTATATGTTATACATACGGATAATCATAATATATCAGGACGTATAATGTAATGCATATTGTATAAGCGGTTGAATCTCTCCGCGTTGTGTACCGATATCATGCAAGTCACAAATCCATCGTCCTCGATTTAAGGAGTGCTTGAGCACTGGCAAATTACGTATATACAACACATAACCGCGAATAAAAATGGTCAACTGCTAAAACAATGGCATTATTATCTGATTGAATCAAAATAATTTTTAGATATATTTACGTCCTCTGTAATGTATTATCCAATTGAACTACCTGCACCACTCATCTCTATAGGTTTAATTTGGTTTTAACAGAAAAGTTATATTTATAAATGATGACAAAGGAATAAACGACATGATTACATGATTGCCTTCAAACAAATGTTGATAAATATTAGTAATACATTATATGAGACATAAATCTATAGCTGTACAATAAAGTGGTATGAGTAAAAATATGTCCTTACATATTGGATTTGTGCGACTTAATTTTTTATTTAATTATTAATTAACGGGCAGAGTTGTGCCAGGCAAAGTGGAAATTATAACATTTTTCATAGAATTTTATGACAATATTGCACACACAAACACATCTGTTGTTCCCTCTATTTTAATTTCATAATAATAATATAGCTAGGTAATATTATGATAATTATTTTCGTCCCGAGCAACATCATTAAAAACGAAAATATGTAATCTCACTCGTATCAACGCAATTAAATATTTATAAAAAAAATTGTCCACAGGCTTCTTTGTTATAGTTTTCAAGACTAATTATATTTCTAACAATGTCTGAATTAAAAAATTGAAAACCGACATAAGTGGTATATTAAAAAAAAAGTGAAAATTATAGCACGAATAAAATATTCCTAATAAATAATTAACATGAATAAATGATTCCTACAGAGATACCCGTATATTGGCGATTGTGACTCTAGGACTTTCTTATATAATTGATATAGCTAGAACCTAAGACATGGGACATTACACATATTAATTATTAATTAGAATAAATTGTATTATTATAATAATAACTTTTTAATATTTAAATGAACTTAGTTAAACAATTAATGAAAATATAGTTGTACCTCATACACACTCTATTCATTTTATTATTTCAATTTAAAACTATAATCAAAAATTGTAAGTAATAAATCTTACAGACATTTCAAAAGAGTACAACCAGAATATCAAAAAAAAATTTTTGAATGACTAGGTATCCAAATGGTCTAAAATTAATAAGACATCTATCTTAAATGTCTTAGTGTCTAAACAAACTGTACCATGTAGGTAATATAATATATAAATATATTATCAATTTACCACATACAAATTACAATAGATCCATTATTAAGTATAATTATAATAGATTGAAAATAATATCCTTATAGACGCAAAATTACATAATGGTATATGGGTATTTGTTTTTAGTTATAGGTCTGAAAAACTAAATCGTTGATTTATATAACACACGATAAGGTTTTACGATATAATATACGTGCGCACATATATTATATTTAAATTTTATTGTGATACGAGTTTTGTTTATTTACAATGAAAAACGATTGAATACTAAAACTTGGTCACTTTTTTAGTATTCAACCAATATATAACCTACTGATGGATTGAGATAAACACAATAATTTAATATTCTTTGAAACGCGTTCGCTTTTGTTTGTTGAAATAAATAATAACAAATAAACTAGATGAAAATTTTACATTAAAAGACAAAATTCGATAAAAAAAATAATCAACATAATTATAATTAAAAAAAAAAATATATAATAATATTTAACTTGTAATACTGCGAATGATTGTAGACTTTTTTTCGCAGCACATTTGTTCAAACATGAACAAAAATATTATCCTACATGCATTTGTAGAATGCAAAGGCCTCTCTTGATTCTAAACACTACTTATATATATATATATATATATTGTGATATTATCATTTAGACATTCTATGAATTATTCCGTCACTGATCAATTTGTGATTTTTTATTGCATAGATTTAATACCTAATCCAAGAGTAAGACAGCTGTTATAAATAATTTACTAAAATGTCCCCGCATAATTAGGTATAATATATAATTGTATGTAGCTTTCTCGTTCTTAGCTCTGTATAAGCACGCGAACAACCGTACAATCCCAGTTGAAATTCATTCATTTTGATTCTTGGTGTTAATATTTTTTAGTGGAATTTAAAACTGAATCACTTTTACTCGAAAAATATTTCGATCCTCAAAAAACATACCACGTCAGCAACTTTTGTTTGGCTTACGTGAAAATACCAAATTTCCAATGATTCAATTTTTTTTAAAAACAATATTTGTTTGTTATACTTATGAATTTTAATCGTACAGTAACTAACATGTATTTGTGTGCGAAGATGAGTATATGTACTTGCGCAATCGTGTATCGAACTATCGAAAAAAAGTGAGTGTTTTATTTTGTTTATCATTTACAAATTACAATCATAATATATTATTAGTTAGAACTATAAGTTATTAGTTAGACATTGCAATCAACGGAAAAGTAAAACGCATTGTTTATTGCTCGGTACCTCAATTGTGGACTCGTAGTTATTGTGTCCGTTCTTTATAGTGTGAGTAAATTTTTATGCGTATATGAATATAATAATGTATAAAGGTATGTAAAGGTATGTATTTATATTAAGTGTATTATTAATAACAACCATTTGGCCCTGACATACTCCAGATTAAAATTGTTTTCAATTGCACAAACACACTAACTATCTGTGATGCAAAATTATTAATATTTGAATAATTTTTTATTTGTAACGCAAGTAAAATTACAAAAAATGTATAATCTCATGTCCTGGTAAAACTGAAACGGTTATCCACCACTGGGAAAAATGCATTTATTCAGAATGCACGCATAGTAGCGGTATGAACGATTTACATAAACAATGAGACTATGAAGAAAAATAAAAATAATATAATATTATTGCATATACTATAAGGATGATTGGTCGTGAACACGATCTTCTCATTGAGAACATAAAGATTATTATTTTTCTTTTAAACTGGAAAAAGTATTACGACTAAATTGGTATGCCGTTCTTCAGATCAATCAGATATTTCGTTTTCAATCATAGAAAAATATTTAATATATTTAGTACATCAACGTCGTAAACATTTTTATTTAATTTTTATGAATTTAGTTCGTTGTTTATCATGTTTTCATATAATACTATCACTTTACTTGAAGTGATAGTTATATCAATACATTTTTTTTATAGTTAATTGTCTGTACCATTGACGCTAAAGCCACTAAAAATATTTAATATTATGTAAAGGTAACTAAAAGTTAAACTGCTTAACACGCATTATATCTATCATGTAAAGTAGATTATTGTAGGTATGTATTTATATTTTTTTTTTAAATTTGATTCCCACGAACGGTTGTTCCTAACGAAAAAAATGTATATATACACAATATATTATAATATATTCAGGGGAGGGTAGCCCTTCCGTTTTTTACACTCCTGTTTCTAAAAGCAGTCCTCTACTCACATTTCATATACTAAAATCGATTGACGATGATAATTATACCGCACCAAAAATAAAGAATTATCAAAATTCACAAGATTACCACAATTTGGTGACATACCTACTTATTATAATACTGTCTACTACTCATCAGTCATGAAACCCACGTGTGTACGTACATATAATATTAAAAGTGCTGCAAAATATGTAGCAATATAGTCTTATTTGACTGATAATTATAAAATAGCATATCTAAGAACCACCGGTACTGCATTAACGTTTTTGCAATCCTTAGTTTTCATTATAAACGATTCAATCTAAAATCTTTGGCTAGTAAATACATTAAATAATTGAACACGAATAGGCATATATAGCACATAATAATGCCATAGTTCTAAAACTAGAGTGATAGTAAACACACACGTGGTACTTAAAATTAAAAACGAGATAGATGCTATAACGAGAACTAGTATCCGGTTATATAGGTGTTTTATGGAAAACACGTCCACGCACTTATATCCGATATCGGAAGCCCATAATAGTATGAATATTTAAATGCGATTTGGGAATATTTAAATCTATAAGTTTTTTCATCTTTTATCGCATCATATCACATGGAAAATTGTATAATAAAATAACGAGCACTCCGAACAAGTTGGAACGTCGTCTAATATACATAAGTAATATACAATATTTTTTTAACACCAATTATTTTAAATTGTTTATTTCAATGTCATCCGCAAGAATAAAACCCCCGAGTAATATAGCGTTTGATATAAATAAATATATGTATATATATATATATATATATATATATATATATATATTTTATATATATATTGTATATATATATATTTTATATATAAATATTTTAA
>JAIPRK010000958.1:65337-110118 GCA_025469195.1 Chaitophorus viminalis
TTTATATAAATAAATATATTTATATATATATATATATATATATATATATATATATACAATATATATATATATATATATTGTATATATATTGTATATATATATATTGTATATATAAATATTTTCATGTCACGTGTGACATGTTTTTGCCTTGCATAATTAACTTAAGTAAAAAAATGCTTATCATCTCACGTTTCACTAGTATTCCTTTTCTTCACACAAAAAAAAAAAAAAATACCAAAACCCATTAAAATAAAAATACTAAATTTTCATTCGATTGATAAAAATAATAATAAATAAATCACGGGTAAACAAAAATTAAATTTTAAATTGTTGCTAAAAAAATGTAAATAAAAAATTAGTATGATTTTTCAAAAATAGAACTTTATTTGCAAGAATATTACGGTGTAAATATGTAATGATATGATTTCAAACAATTATTTACCTACAAATGATGTTTTTATCACAATAGATTTACCGAGAAAATCAGTGTTGCTTGCTAAAATAATAATCATCTGATATTCGGCGGCGGTCAGAGATGAATGCTCCAAATGAATAAAAAAACACACTATAGATAGCCTTAAGTTTTGTAAATAAAAACAATATACGTCCATTGTGAGCGAGAAATAGTCATAATGATTAGTAAAGATTTATTCCTTAAACACATTAACATATGAAACATAACCAATTAAAATGGACTTATTAAAACGAACTTTTCATTCCCAAAATAAGTTTATATATTATGTTTTTATGCGTTCACGTACACACCATCAACGTTAAATACAGGAACATTAAACGGACTTAACTTCAACGCAATTTATTTACTCAAAGATTGTTTTTCTGTTTTGCAGTGTGTGTGTATGTTTGTGTGTCATACGTATGTGTGTGATACAATATATTATCATATAATACTACGCTTAATGGTACATGTCGATGAAACTATAATTAAAGATGATATCGACAACAATTTAAACTCATACTTAAATAATAACATTAATAATATTACACTTTCCCTGTCACTATACATCAATACGATGCATAATGTATATAAAATATTTTGTATTATGAATACGTTTATATATATACATACATACATACATAAGAGATACGAACGTCTTTTATTTTGTCTGCAGCGAAAGATTTGATATTATTTACAGACATTGTTCGTGTAAGATCTAAAGGCGTTTCATTGGTTGTCTCAGTTATTATTTTTCAGACATTTTATGCTATAGCTTGTTTTTGGCAAGTGAAAATCTCTTAGTGTGTTGTATAATCGATTTGTTTTTTTTCTGGTCTTTTTCATATTATTATGATGCAGAAGGCGATCGTTTAATGTAACGAATAAACGTGTACGCTACGATTATATACGTCCCTCGTGCAAATAAGTAATAAATTTATAAAATTAAAATATGCCTGAAATTAATTTCATAAACAATTGCTCATTCTAAATTTAATTCAATTGTAAGAAACTAAATTGAAATAATTGTATACAATTATAAAATAGTCACATTGTACAACGTACCAACCTATATCGAAATTTAAAGTCATATTAATATTATTTATCGTGCATTGTTTCGTGTATTTATTGAATGTAATAATAAACGTCTTATAAAACAGGCGATGGCCGAGTATGATGTTTAAATTTCTAATATGTACCTATAATAAATTAAATATAAGTACTGGAGTTGTCAAATAATTGATGTGTTTGAAAGATTCATAAAAAATTAATTTATGTTATTATTTAAATTCAAACCACCGTAAAATACATTAGTGTTTTGGAGTGTTTTGACTTATTAGAGTGTCCTTAAAACAAACAAAAAACTACCTCAGAAATACATAATCAGTATGTAACCTTGTTTTAACATCAAGCCTGTTGTTTAGTGGACATAGCAAGAATATCAATACATATCTTTGGTATTGGAATAAATAAAATATACGCGAATGTATACTGAATTATTATTCAAGAAACATTTCAAATAGTTTCAAAATAAACGTCACTAAAATAATACTATATCAAAACCTAGTGTTACGGGTGTAAGGTTTTACTATAATATTCTCTGAAGTAATTATTACGAAAAAAAAAAAGAAATGAAAAATGATTAAACAGTGCCTATATGTATTATATAGGTACATGAACTTTTGAATTGTATTCTATATAGTATATAGCCCACGATTGTATTTTGAATTATACAATCGACGTGGTGATGTTATGAAACAAACGTATAATAATCGCCGTTTGTCCATAAATCAACCAATGATAACATGTAAACTGAAGTGATGATCGAACGTGCAATGCGTTTAACGCACGTATAGTATATTTATACGTATATATATATATATATTCTTTTTCTATATATATATTTATATATCATATAATATAATATAATACGTATAAGCGAGAGTCGATCAATGTACATTCTCTGCTTGTCCATCAAATCGAAAAAAATCCTTTCCATACTTGGAACTAACATAGAGAAGTACCGTATAAATAGATACTTGGAACGTGCGTCGTCAAATGCAATATGCATGAATAGCTACGACAATAGCCAACAGCAAAAAGATTTTAATTATTCGTAACAATATTGACACATTGTGTACAGTGAATATTGGATAAACGTTTTCAATGAAAAATACTATGTTCACGCCGATGACACGGATCTCCGACATTATAATCATTATATCATATATAAGTATGTGAGTACTTCACTGCAGTTGGATTTTTCGTTCATATATACAATACGCCGATGCGTTACGGCAAAACGGCCTATGGGCACAAGAGTACAAAACTGTATTTTTATAGACGATCTATTGTCAAAAAAACACGAAGCAAGTATAAAGAGCAGATTCGGAGGAGAATAATGAAACGAACGTTTTTCAGGTGTTTGACGAAGAGCAAAATAGGAATATAGATTTCGGAGAGGACAAGACGTATATACAGTAATGAAAAAGTAATTAGATTCTCCACCCTACCACAGTATTTTCGTAGGCAAACAATTATATGCAGTATCCGCAGAATCGGAACACGCGTGCGCATTGAAGCTTTACGCACATAATATATAGGTAGGTAATATCGCACTCACTCGTTAAAATCACCATTCGTCACCTATAAGAACCATCGTGGCCAATCTCAAGAGATTCGAATTCACGTTTAATAATGTACACTCTTCTCTCAGCCCCCCTCACTGCATATTTTCTCTGTCCTCTGTGCTCGACGTAGTCACTCTACATATTATAATATCATACACATCTCATTTTCATAGTATGTCCGTGCTGAGTATTCGCTAGCGCGGTGACAACTGCATACTAGACCGCTGCAGCAATGACGGTTGAAAATAAAAAATATATAATATAGGCATAATTTATTTGCACTCGGTTCGTCGTCATCTACGTCACACCAGTCTTCCCCCACACTTCGGGTCACCGGCCAGCGGATATTATGCGTTATAATACTATTATATAGCGTAGGTATATTGTATATAGGTAAGTCTGGTGGTGGCGACGGCGTGCGCATCCAAGGCCACAACGTGCTTTGCCATTTTCACATCGCCTCTCCCGTAATTTGGGTCAATTCGACTCACTCCCAAGGCTCGCGCGTGTTTCGAAACTCCATATTCGTATAGGTATTTACGCGCGCAAAAATACGTTTATCACGCGCATTACTGTATATACAAAATATATATTTATATTTTATCATATTTTCTTCGCGGTAATTTTTTTTTCGGTCCATTTTCGTGATTCTCATCAATGCCCATAAATGCTGGTGTGATTTTAACGATATTACAACAATGACAAACTGTGTCCAACGGACAGCCATGGGGCTATGAAAATTCAAAAGTGCCCGTTATAGACAGGTTTCTATCTATTCTTTTTGCTGGGACGTTATCATTTTGTCTGTTGAGAAAATAGTCAAGGTTTCACTATAGTATGTCGGTATACGGCTGCCAGTACACCGTAGCTACCGAAGCCGACTACTGAAGCTAACTTGACACTTGTTGCACGGCGCGCGTATTATGATCGATGGCAAATAATTATATGGTTTGTTCACAATATTCCGGATGAAACCTACGTATATAATACAATACGAGTTTTTCAAATAATCTCTGCCTTGTTACATGCCTAGTTGCACGACTATACCATTGATTTAATCAATGATTATACTATGAGCATTAAGGCATTAACGAATTAATAATATCGTTTACAGAATTTAAGTAGTGTTCGCGTCTGTAATAAATACGATTTACGAACAAAAATGTGTCTTCGCTTCGAAAAAATGCGTCGCACCCCCCCCCGCCCCCGGGGATTGGTATTGATCGTTTGAAAGGCCAAATTTCTTGAACCCGGCACTGCGTTTAAGAAAGGCGAATGAAACGATCGCTGCCAAGTAGTGTACAGAAAACCGCACCTGTCGTCCCCGAGAATAACACGATATTAAGTATAATATATATATTTTAGGAAAACGGTTTTGTGACCCTAAAAGAATAATTGTGTCAATCACGTGTGTGGCTATTTTTATCGATATTCGATCGTGGTACAATAACGAATTAGGTGTGATAAAAAAAAAAACAAAAATAAAAACTACTATCGTTGTTCATGCGAAAAATACTGTTGTAGCCTGTGGGTAAGATTACATGCGTACAGAGCGCGCGCAAAATAATAACGTGGGAATGGATGATTATTGATTATTACTCGGTTTATCGCGCGCTCCCACTCTGCTACGCGTGATCACGTTTATTTGCACAGATTGTTTCCCTATTTCCAAAAAGGTCTGCGAAAAAAATACGGACATTGAAATGACTCATCGACTACTACATTTAAAAAACAAAAAAAAAATCACAACGGTTCCAATCGTTAAAATTGCAGTGAATTGCCTTTTGACAATGGATCATTTATCGTTAATATTTCTGAATTCAAGTTATCACTTCTCATATGAAATAAACGTATGCAAATAAATCAATTATTATTATACTACCAATGGTTTTTAAATCCATAAATTGATGTAATAGTAATTATTATACTTAATAGTTTTACAAATAATTGAGATAATATAATTTGATTTTGAAACTACTTTATCTGCGTTCGACTACTATACCTGTACTGGCTGTACTGCTCATACTTATTGTACATATATATATATATATATATATATATATATATATATGTGTATGTATGTATCGTATACGTATATCCTATACGCGTTATAAATATATTACACGTGTATTGTCGATGTGGAGTTAAGTGTGTTCAATAGTTAGTCGTACGCGAATCGTCACTAATTACGAAAACAATAAAGAAAACGTCCCAAAAGCTCATGCTTCTTATTTCTTGTAGTACAATACGTTATACTACAATGCATATGAGGATAAAGACCTTGTGTTATCAGTTATCACAGATAAAGTGAGCATTTTCTTGCCGGTAAGAAACAACATAATGGTTATCAGCGGTGTAAACAAATTTATAGTTTTATTTTATAAGATTTATTTTTTTGTGTATTTTTCAATCATTACTATAATTATATACATTTTTATGGGGTATCTTATTTAACCAACAAATAATAACCTAGGTAAAAAACATAAATTATTATGGCTACATACATGTATAGAGCTCATTGTGACAATGTGTGTAACTCAGAGTGGGATACAGAATTTAAATGATTTTGAACACCTACTTGTTCCTACTTCCTTTATAATAATGTGGTTTAGGGATGACATTATCATTATATTATAATCCACTCTAGTATATGAGCCCTATAATATACCAGCAATGAAAATATATACTTTAAAGTACACTGTAAGAAAATAAAATAAAAAATCATGAGAAAACGGAGCTTTATAGTTTGAGAAGTAGCTATGGCAGCCACGGTTTATTCACTTTAAGCCATCGTACGAACCAGGTAACAAGTAATGTTAAATTGTGTACCCTTTATATGTCCTTTATATTGTCCTGAATATTTTCAAAATCACCCCCTCCCATTTATCTTGATCTGGATGCATCCAAGCTTTGAACGAAAATATTCGCATAAGGCATAACTATAATGAATGTAATTAATTTGTGAGTACCCATAAAACGATTGCCACCGCGGATTTTCCGCAATAAAACGCGTGTCACGATCGAACATATTGTTAATGTGTATAAAATATACCATCATGGTCGCGTTCTTCGTCGTCATAACGTCACGTAACCGCCGTGTCAAGCGCGAGTACAATCTTACGCAACGAGCGCGCGCGGGAGAGACTCTTGACACGGCTGCGAGCGCGGTATGTTTTTTTTCTCTCTTCTTCCAGCGTGCATTCGCGTTCGCATGTTTTATAGGTAATACACTGTACACGCTCGTTTATTGGATTTCCGAACGTGCGCGCCGACCGCATGATATTGCAACCACAATAATGCGGTATATGTTTACCCGTCTAATTGGCCTGCAGGGCACAGTACCGCGGTTGAACGCAACAAACCGCATAATATTATAAAACACGCTGTGCATATTATAGTATGTAGTCGCAAATGCGCGCAGATGTACCCGGGTTTCGGTTGACACCGAGGGTCGGTCGACGGAGTATATCTAACATATTATACCATCTATATCATTATAATATTCGTATAACGACGGGTTCACGTACTACACCGTATGCCGTGTTGACGTATTCTGATGCACTGTAATCACCGTTCGACCTGTGCGGTTATGGTAGATATGCAATTTAATAAAATAATCAAATAATGAAACTATTTGAATTTAAAAATCGTGTCCGTCATTCACCCGTTCGTGTAGCCTAGGTAGTAGGTACGCTCCCATTTTAATTTTCTTCCGTTTTTCGTATCGTAAAATTTATTAGATCCTAATTATTGAAATGGATAACTATACACGATCAGAAGTTGAATATATTCAAATATGCTGTATTGTCTGGTTACTTTGGTAACGTTTTGATAGAACACGGGATACCACGCACAAGTACTGCATGGTTCAACCAATCAGAATACAGAATTTTACAGGACACGAACCATATGACGTATGTTTAACGTCCGATTTTTGAACGTGTGGATATCAAACACGTACACAGGATGGTGTTTTGGGTGTTCAAACACCCGCCGAAATATTTTGTTTTTTGTATGGTTGTTTACTTATTCAATTTTAATGTTAAATATTATATTATTGTCAACAAATTTCGTATTTTTATGAAAAGTTCTACTCTTCAAAAACATTTTTCTGCATACGTGGATCCACCCATTGAAATCGATTCTACAATAAAATATTATATACGTGTAACCACTAACCAGCAATATTGCATAGGTGTAGTAAACGAAAACAACACTCGTTGTATGTAGGGGATACACATTTTAAAAAGTGCGGCACAGAATACACGGTTTTACATACGCGTTATCGTTTATGCGCCCTACCACCCGCGGAGATGACGACCTCAAAATGGGAAAAATGTTTAAAATAAAAGTGCATAATATTTCATGCACGTGTATTGTTATTATAATAATATCACCGCGCAAAACGCATTGTTAATATTGTATCGTCCTCCTGACCGCGTGCCGTCACTGCCGTTACGTAACATTCGCTGGCAGAGTTCGCATCCTTCCACTGCAGTCGTGGTGTTATACTCATGCGCGGCCCTTGCAAGTATATGTAACCTTATGAATTATCGCGAACCGTATATTACGATAACTGCACGTATATATTATAATTGTGTACGCGTTTTATACTCTGTGTGTGAGTGTGTGTGTGTACGTGTGTATGTGTGTATGTGTGTGTATGTGCATACACGCTATATTATCATAATATATATATGATAGCTGTATGCAGTCCACGCGTTTCGTCTTCCGGCCTACGCGACCATGTTCGTGACGTGATAACTGCACCGGCGCAGCGACACGCATGCATCAGGTACGCGATGATATATAATAATATATTTTGTTTCATACGTGCTTCACGTACAACATGCTCCTTGTTTAGTCATAGGTACGGTATACGAGTCACACGGTCGCAAATGCCGATTGCCAGAGTCTTTCGAGTTAGAAGAGTGTGCGTGGTACCCTTTTTGGCCATTACGTATGGACTGTTTTCGGCCAGTACACGACTATATTCTCGACGCCGATTTAATTATTTAACATATATTTAGAAAAAGATGCTTGTCTTTTTTTAGGATCGCATATTATTTTTTTTAGATTCTGAACGGAGTGATGGAATCTATTGATTTTACAATGATGTGTGTTTTTTTTTTTAAATATTGATGGATATAAAGTATAACATTTTTTTTTATAATTGACTATTATAGTTTTTTGTAAAACAATATTGACGGTGCCATTCACCAATATACATAATATTATAGTCAATATTTGCAATTGTTAAAAAGTTAAATGCTAAAATATATTTTTATCATATATTTTAGCTTATAGATATTGGATTTCCCATAAAACAATTGCATTCGTATCGCAAATTCCTGTAATTTATTTATGCGGGTGACTATTCAGTTGTCAGCTAGGGATCAGGCATTATTTTGAATCGTATATTAAATTTGTAATTTATAATTAAATTTAAAATTGGTAAATTTTACACATTATTGTGTACTAATATTTACTTAAAAATCATAGACTAAATTTGAATGAAAATAATTGTTGGAGGGGAATAAAGTCTGATTGATAGCAGGGTCTAAACCAGAGTGAGTTCCCTACTATTAGCGGCCTAATGCCTCCGGCGTTCTGTTTCAGCGCAAACATATTCGAAATTCACTAGAGACCCAGACTATATACTCTTTTTCAATATATAATACACGCGAGTTGCTAAATCCGTTCTGTAACTGTTACACAGAACGGTGTAACGCATTGTTGACCTAATACATACGTAGTCATTTGTAGTCATTTGTAGTCATTTGTCGCATCACTGAAAACGTTCTTTCGCAAGTACTAAATAACGGTAACGCACGGTAAGGGCTAAACGCAATAGCCATAATATCGTTTATGTAAGCCAGAAAAGATGAACGATTAGACGATGGCATTATTCAGTAGCTATTTAAACGGACGCGATGTAACATTTACGTTACAAGAAAACAATTACGATAATATTTATAGTGAATATTACACTAAAAATATTTTAACTTTCAAACACAACAATATTAGTACATGTATATTCTATAGAAGTAGTAATACGAATTAAAAACGTGTAATCGCACTTTAAATGGCACAGGATGCAAATGTTTATTGAGGTAATCACACTCCTCTATAATACCTAGATGGTTTTTGTAGGATATATCGCGTATTTTTATAATAATAATAATTAATTCAATAATAAAGCGAATCGAGGCTAGTGTTCGTTATTATTAGCTATTAATTTATCAGTTGTTATCACGATGTATGGTGCGGTTGTTTATCAATTCGATTCATTTCGATTGGCCAAGTAGTAGTTAGATTATTATCATTATTAAAACTGTCCGTGCAGGATTATCCGAACATAACCGACGTTGTTTGTACGGGTGCAGCCGTGCAGGTATAATGTTGGTATGAACCACGGACTAAAATATGGTTAGGTAAGATATGGTAATAAGTTATGCGCTATGTGTACTTTACAACAGCTGTTTTGGCGATTCACTTTGGGTTCCATTAAAATAATGGTCATTGGGTATCCAGTATATTTTAATTCATGGTATGAACTATGAAGTTCTGCCACAATATCTTTAAATGGATTTTATGGTGCTTAATAAAATGTTGTACTTCGACCGGATTAATGAAATGTCCATTTAGCCGAAACTCATGTGAATTAATATAATACTTTTTTACGTGGTCCGGTATTTTACGATTTAATATGATGTTAATAGCATGTGAAATGTATGTTCGCGATACTACATGCATCGTTATTTATCGTATAACTTATAAAATGCTTCTTGAATATAATTAGGTACTTATATGTACAATTATCGGAGTAGATGGTTTTTATAATGGTCATTGCCCGATGACAACGGTGTGATCCGTGAAGGTCTTATACATCTAAGGATTTTTACGCAAGACCGTAAAGTATTGTACAAGCTTAGGAAAAAAAAACCGTAAAAAAATTTCACCACATTCGCTATATACATCTATACTGTGTATATACATAGTAAGTACTTAAATACATACACATACAAACATACATATAATAATTATAATAATGTATACTTGCCCCTCGGGATTATAAATTACTCTTACAAGTAGTGTAATATATAGTAAACGCCCTGTGAAATGTGTATCAAAAATCTAATATCGTTTTTAATTATCGATTGGTTATGTGAGGTAAATTATAAGTATTCTGTATATATAATATTACTAGCTGAGTTATCCGGCTTCGCACGGGACAGTCTTGGCCTGGCATAGTTTTTAATAATTTCCGGATATTAGCAACATTTTGTTTATATAAATATTTTATTCTATTATATAATATAATATTATACAATATAAGATATTAAATTAAAACTTTGCACAAACGCGCACAATTCAATCGCATTTTGGCGCGCGTTCGGCGTCTGGGGGATTTTAACACGTTTATCGCATATCGATAAGAAATTTATTATTATTTTTGAATAGCGCAATTATTTGTTTCAATTGAGCTATAAAAAAAAATAGTCTGTGTTTTCCAAACAATTAAATATACCCTCAGAACAATTCATACCTACAAGCCGATAAAATACACACACAAAAAAAGGTCAGCGTACAGGTAGATGGAAACTAGGGATGGGCATCAAATCCGAATATCTGAATTTTCCGAATATCCCAATATTCAAATCTGGATTTGAATTAAATTTATATCCGGATTTTCCGAAGTATCCGGATTATTCGGATTATTCAGATTAATTTTTTGTTTTTATTGCTAAACACAAAACAACACTGGTAGTTGAATGCATCAGAAATATAATATACCCGTTCAAAAATGTATGTTAATGAATTTAAATATAATTAGAATTTAAAAATGAGACATCGAACAGCAAAATTGAATTGAATAATCCGGATACTCCGGATAACTTGTCAAATCCGGATTCACTAAATTCGGATTTGACAAATCCGAATAATCCGGATTTTTGAAATCCGGATATGCCCACCACTAATGGAAACCCTCGGACCGCCGTGCCGTATCGTATTTCCCGTTATCAGTCGACTGCTATTGTTATTATAATATGAATATAGATATACGAATGACATGTATAAATTAATTTTATCGATTCCAACCCTTTAAAATCAAAATTTTGAAAATCGGGCGACGTGGTGACACTTAGGAAGGTATTTGGAACATAATGCCGTCAAAAAAAATTGGAAAAAAGTTAGATAGCGTCGTCACAAAATGGGTTCATAAAAAAGGCCTATTCTTTTATAAATATAAGGATATTATATGTCCATTGCACATACAGCTTACTTTACGTAATCATGACATTGATACCCCTTTGGGATCGATAGGTAGTCGATTTGTTAATGTGTGTAAGAGCATAGATTGTTATGCATATTAGGCTATAAACAAATTGTATTATTTCTCAAATCATACAGATAATCCATTAAGATTATTTTCGAAAATCGATAAAATACGGCTTTGAAATACTTGTTTATAGTTATATATACAAGTCCACTGATAGTACTTTCATTAGTATATGATAGTTAATAACAATGGGCCTACATTATTATTGTATCAATACAAAACTTACTATAACGTCGTATGCTTATTTTTTATTATTCTGTTATAAGCTAACCAGGCCTGTACAGGTATGCGTACCTATTTCTGTAACGTTTAAGTTGTTTATTATCTGACATGTAAGTGATTTTATAAGAATTTAAATTATAAACTTCAGTTTATTTAGTTATTAAATGATAATTATCAACTGCTGCTAGCCATCATGGCTTGGAACTATAAACTTACATACATATATTAAATATGTATTCATTTTACTGTTTTAGATTCGGTAAAATGTGAATTTGTACTTATACGAAATAATCACGCACGATCGTTTTTACAACCGATGTCGATCTTATAGCTATTAGAATTTGAAATTTTATTTTTATTATTCACATTACGATTTCACCCTGACTGCATGCTCAAACCACCAACTTTAGTCGATGCAAAACCTTCAACTGTCTAACAAATATGATTTAGAGTAAAAAATTGCTTGATAAATATTTAAAAATTATCTCTGGTCAAATATATTATAAATAAAGATAAAATATATTATTATTATTATTTTCAGACTACAACGTATTGATGAAAGTAAATAATAATATAATATATATACTATTCAAGTTAAATCACGTAACGGTTTAAAGAATATTTGCTTAACGAGTTGGCGAATAATACGAATTGATTTAATAACGTAAGGTCATTCATTATTAAGCCAAAAAAAAAAAAAAAAAATAAATGTTACTTATTTAACCACCTATCATATTATATATATATATCAGTTTGCTGTTCGGTTATATTTTTGTAACACCTACATAGAAAACTCGATTTGGATTGAGATAGTTATATATTTACTATACCTAATAAAAACTTGTTAGTCTACGCTTCTGCAGTAACTAAAATGTTTTTTAGAAACAAAACCACCTATATCTTAAGTATTTAACACGTATATTATGTGTGAAATAAATGTAGGCTTAATGTAAGCTTTGTTGTTGAACAATGTAAAAAAATAATTAAAATAATTATTCTGTGAAAATAATTGTATAAAATTACAGATTTGAATTTCAGAATAAAAATAAATGATGTATGATAATATAATCGATATTGAAGTGGACATCTTAATGGGTTCTTTATAATCATGCCCTGTTTGAGTTTGTGATGTCATCATATTTACTTTTTGTACTATGTGTTAATATATATATATTAATATCGTAGGCATATGTAAAATCAGGCATTACTAAATTCCTAAATAAATAGTCAAAAAATTTAATTTTCATGCAATCTTACTATCCGTTTAGAAATTTAGTTATATCATTATGTGCCATGTCATTAAATGAATTAAATTAAATTCAATCAACTAAATTATTAAATGTAACATTTTTATTATTCGTCTAGCTCGTAATAGGAAAACACCTGATGGCTGATGTGATTATATATGCTCATGACGTTCAGGTATACTAATTTTAAACAATAAAATGTATATCAATTAAAAATAAAAAAATGAATAGGCAATAATAATTAATAATTAAGATTTAAGAATTTTTTTTTTCAATACTTATGTAACAAATTTGCAATTTTATATATAGCCAATAATATGTGTAAAGTTTAATACATGTAAACATTATATTGTTCGTGCCATGGTGTGGCAGAACGGTTTGCTGCAGTCACTCACAGAGTCTCAGTGCTGCGGTTAATCACCACCTGGTGCTGTTATCAATCGGATGGCTAATTACACGACTAGCGGGATCTATCATAGCACATACTACATACCCAAGTATTTAATCCCTTTAAAGTTACTCTTACTAGTACAAAATCTACAAAAACCCCACATGGAGAGATAATCGCCTCAGTTGCCGGAACCTCTCTAAAAAATAGACAAGTTAAAAAAAATAAAATAAAAATTATGTTATGTGAAACGCGATAAAAATTCTATCGTAAAACCCATTATTTGTATTTCATTAGAGTACGTGCGTGATTATAAAATTATACAATTTGTGCAAAATAATAATAATTGTTATGAAACTGTTCTTCAGGATGTATTGTACTCGATATACTTTTAGTTATTACTTATAAGTTATAATGTAACATAATCATAATATCTATAATATTTGGCCATTGAACATACATAATATTGTACTGATTTCACGATGTCTAGTATATGTTCTGTCACAATAGGTACTTGGCGTCTTAGCCCAAACTATACTTTTGTCACTATACATACTTACATATTTTATACGAATATACTAATAGTACACAGATAATATCTATTATAACTACCATCACGTCACAATATACGTAAATTGTAAACATTAATAGTCGGTTTTTTTTACCGTATATTATATTGTTATATTGTAATGATTTTCATTTTTTTCCACGTTGTTATGTCATATGTATAGCGGCTAGTGACGATCGTTTGTACGGATTGAAATAACAGCAATCAGGGCATAACTAAGTAAAACGTCGTCACATCGGTTTTTTTTTGACATATATAATTTAAACTTCTAATATTAACCTAACCTAACCAAGGTGACAGGTTGACGATATAGTATTATATTATGTATCATTATAACATGTTGGTATTGTTTTGTTTTTTTTTTCTATAATATTGTTTTATATAACACAACAATAGTTTTTGAATACTATTGCTGTATACTATATATTATTATTCTATTTTTACTCGTTTGGTACGCGATGTTTAATAATTTATTAATATTAATGTATTTATACATAGTGTCATCGAATGGAGCGTATAGGATACACAATACTTCATATCTTAACTGTATACGGATGATATAATTTACTAATTGCATATATTATGCAAGGTATAGATGATAGGATTATTTTAAGATAATTCGGCGTATTCGCGTATTATAAACATCAAACACACTTATAAATTTAGGTAAAGGCCACCGAAATGCATGGAACGTGAAGTATATAATACCATTGTGCGATAACTAATTAATTTACTAAGTACCTATGTATATATTGTTTACAATATAAACGAAATAAATTTAAGACGGAAAAGGGATTGACGATAACACTGCTGCTTTCATTGTTTACACGCAATTATATAGTAACGCGTTTTCGAATGGATACAAAATTATATTGAAATTTTAATAATATATTAATTTTTGACTTTGAGAGATAAATTTAAATTACTTTTTATAACTTATTACTGCGTTTTGGTCCACGAAACAAGCACATTCGGGTTTTGTTCCGCATATAGTCGACCGTGTGATCACAAGGTGTGAATATCATCGCCAGACACCATTCGTTCTGTCGTCATGTTATATTATATGATTGCATATAGATTATTTATCGAGTCATACGTACTACGTAGTTTTGTAAACACAATAATGGTAATAGCAATAATAATATTAATATAATAATCTGGTCGAGACGACGGCGCAGCGGTGACGGCGGCGATAGGAGGTCGGACAGTACCTATTATTGTTATATCTAGTCTGGACGCTCGTTTACCTTGCAAGGACGGTCACCAACACGTAAACATTAGACTGGTTCGATTCCCTGTTTAACATACATACACACAAACACGCATACGCGCATACATAGCAGTATTTATATTATGTATCGGATTGCACTTATCGTAGGTCACGAGCGTAAGGACCTTTTTGTTATTATGTTTGTTTTGCGGTAGGGAGGTCTGAGGGAATACATATATATATACATGAAAGTATATGTATATTGTACACATACACGTCCGATGAAAGTAATCGACATATATGTGCTGTGTGCGGTCTCAAGGTTCCCGGGAAGATCAATTATGGTAAAATTCCAAGATAAATACAATTCGGTATCTCAAGCCCGCAGAGGAAACTGCGCGATATCGAAAAAAACAGGATCTATAATGTTATATATTATTATTATGCTGTATTGATATATTATACAATACATAAAACATTGCACCATTTCGAGTCATACGAATACTATACGAGTATGTATACCCCCAAAACCTGAGCCTGCAAATATGCAAAATCGCACGTGAGAGACCTTGCTTAGACTCTTGATCTCCGAGATTTATGCACAAACATATTATTACTGCGTATTAATAATAAAAATAACATTGGTGACGTATTCAGAAGTCTATAAACTGTAGTTTTATGTTTCATCTAAGTTACATAAGAATGTGAAACATTATAACAAAACCATTGCGATTCAGTGATTTCCAAACTACGATCCATTGATGAACGGAAAGATAAAATTCGTTTTCGATTTCCATGCTAGAAAACGCCTGATTTATATATTAGAATTAAGGGACATTAAACCAAAATCAAATCAGTTATTAATATGGTAACTCAGAAATGGCCGTATTCAATAAATGTAATTAAGCTCAGTAAAATTGTAGGTACTTCAGTAATTAAATCACATGGGTAATTTTTAATCTCGGTGTTATGAAGTATTTTTCCGGAAGTAAAAACTAAACATTCGGTTTTCATTTTATAAACACAAAACTATAATAATCGTATGTTATAGATAAGTGTTTACATTTTCAGAACTAAATGACATGTGTAAGTATTTAAACTGCATTTATATCATACGAATACCGTTAATGGCCGTATACACGTAATAACGTATTTGCAGTGCTAAAAAGGTTAATGGAAAAAATGTAATATATATTTGATGTAAGTATAACATTACACACTTGAGAACACTAATTGTAAATTAACACCAATATACTCCAAATACTTTCTCTTTCACTGCAGCCGCACTATACGAGTTAAATACAATTATAAGCTAAGTATTAACTTAAAACGCGATAAGCCCAAAAGAATATCAGAGTTTTTGGGAAAAACGCAGTCGTCACGTTTGATATAGAAAACATATTTTTGTAATTTTCAAAATATTTAAGTACAATTACGACGATGGTTATTATAACAGAACCCGAGAAAATTTTTTTGGTCTGATCAATAATTGATTTCTCTACGACAACAATAAATTATTATTATTGCAACAGAGAAACTCCATTCACGATTGCGATCGAAGACGATCTTCAATAGCGGAAATGCATTAAAGAAAAATATTCACGATCATCAAGCGGATATTTTAAACAAACGATATAAAAACTTTTTTAAATCATGATTAAACGGACGAGTGTAATAATTATTGTCATTGGCTGCTACAGAGATTACAAATTACAATAATGCACGAGCAAACACGCGTAGGTACATGCAATGTCCATATAAGAGAAATTACGAATAAAAAATAAAATAAATATAACTGCGCGCAATTTCTTGGCGTTTACAATAGAAGCTACAATAGCCGAACCGTGATCATTTTGGTTTTACTAGATTCCGAAAGATAGTGTAAAGGCCCCCTGGGCGTGTCGAGGGAAAGACAGAAAAAATAAAAACAGAAATCGGAGATTCATTGCCAACGGTAAGTAATCAGCTGGTAATCGATATTTCGCCATGGTGGTTGGTCATGACATGCGGCGCGTTTTACGTCACGCGGCAGCAGATTCGAATCTACGTACCTCTATATACATATATAAGCTATATATACTACGACTTAATAGTATAAGCATTTATAGTATATATATATATATATATATGCATGTACTGCGTGTTGCAGCTATAATAATATTATTATTGTAACGCGGTCCGAAGGGCAAAATCGAAGGACGCGGCACTTCGGCGATGGCGAAAACGCGAAGGAACATAATATAGCTGCAGGACCGACGACGACGTAGCAGGGCTCTCCGGGATACACGTCTACATGGACAGCGGCAAATCGGTTCTATCGTTTGCCCCATTTCAATAAAAACCAAAAATGTTGTTACCAGGACGATTTTGTGTGTGTGTGTGTGTGTGTGTGTGTGTGTGTGTGTGTGTGTGTGTGTGTGTGTGTGTGTGTGTGTGTGTGTGTGTGTGTGTGTGTGTGTGTGTGTGTGTGTGTGTGTGTGTGTGTGTGCGTGTGTGCATGTGTGCGTGTGGGTATGTTGTTTTTTCAACTTATATAATAAAAAATGAATAATTTTTACTTATATAATAATTAATAAAGTAAATTCGGTACAATATCGTATCGTGTACGGGCGTAGAACTAGAATTTGTTCGCGGCAGCGGCGTCATCGGCCGTCCGCTACAGCTCCCACTTTCTTACATGTAAATATTTCAAGTATCGCGGTGGAGAGGCTAATAATTACGTTTTTCTCGACAACTAGAGAATATATTAAATGCACCTGCCTGCAACAACGGATTTGTCGTATCACAGTCATATATACATTTATTAAAATACTACATGCGCGCGTGCAGCAAAATATACCGTACAGTCCCCCAAACAAGCATAATAATATGTATTATTATACACATAAATCGTGCGTTCATTGTCTTACAACTTGAACGCATCGGGCAATGACATTGCAACGGCTTTCTATGTGACATTATACAGGGTGATTTTTTTAATGATACGCTTTTTTTATAATGTGACCGTATAGGTATTAGAATTATTATTCATTTTTTTCATCATATTATAGAATTATTATTCATTTTTTTCATCATATTATAGATGTATAGTTTTTTAATAAAAAATCTGAAATTCCGATAAAGATTAAACACATGAACCGTTCATATTTTTCTAAAGATGTACGTTTTATATTCATGTTGTAACTTGTATGTATAGAAGTGTATAAAGTATCAAGTGAGGCATTTTACTCAATTCCAAGATAAATACCTAGTCAAAGTATTTCATTTTTATGCAATTGTAACATTTAGCTAAATATCAAATTACTCCACTGAGTTCTGAGACAATTGAAACTAAATTTTCTTAATTGCCATATTTTTAGTTAATAAATTAAATTAATATTATACTCGTAAATATTGTTTCATTTTTATAATTTGCCTAGACATTTCGTTACATATGATTACTTAGAAGTATATAGAGAATAATTATTGCATACAAATGTAAGTCTTTGACTATTTTCCTAGGCATATAATATAAAATGCCTAATTTGACAATATGCCTATGACGCTACGACATGTATACAATACACGTATACGTATAGGACGTATTGGTGACGAGCGTACACATTTCTTACGACACACAATAATACATAATCGTTGTTGGTTGTCGCGTCGTGTCCTGCACGTAGTATTGGACGTAACAGTGTACAAACACTATGCATTCATACTGTGGATTGTTATTTTTATTTTGGGTTATTACGTTAAATAAATAAAAATAATATAATTATCATAATTATTATTATTATTATTTTTGTCATAGGAAATTGACCGTTGCGGAATAGTATAACATCGTGTTTGTAATATTATTATTTTTAATACTTAATAATGGATAAGAGAAGAATACTTCAACCGTAGTTATTTTTACGAGACGTGTATAATAGATGCGTATGCATGCAGAAGAGAAACAAATAAATAATAATTTGTTACAAGGCCGGAGTGTAGAGTAGTCGTCGTCGTCGTCAATACTATAATCATTACGTTTTATTGCTAATATATAATATAAATACTCGTGTACGGAGAAAATTAAAAAGTAAGACAAGTGCTGTAATAATCAGAGTCGTATTATAGCAATACCCGACGCACTTGTGTCCGTTACATCTGAACGAAAGGGAAAAAAACTCGATAGCACAAATTAACTTCGAATATTATTATTACTATACGCGGCGCGAGCCACAATACTACGTCCGACGACTACGAGTTGTCTGAAACCGAAAAGTGTAATTACAACACATTTGGAAACAGGTACGCTTGTCCGTAGCCTATATTTATATTTAAATATTTATTCTATGCGTATAGCCATTAAAAAACAGGTACGAATGTACAACTACTACAATGCAGGTTTATAACCGCGATACGATATTGCGATTAGTGAACCGTTGTACCAGGGTACGCTATAAAAAACAGATGGATTTCAAAAAGCTAAATATAACTCAACAAAATGACCTAATTTTTTATTGTATTAACAAAATTCTATAAAAATGTAGTTCATTTATACTGCGGAACACAAATACACAATATCGTCAAATCAATATGGTGGTCATATCCACGGATACACTTAGTAAGGCATTTTGTAACGCCACAGTCGTGGAAATCACACATTGTGAAGTTTCAGACCCATTATACTCTTTACTCTATTCTTACTTACTGCACCCAATGACGAGTAACAGCTGATCCAAATCCATTCGTAAATTCGTTTATTATTACGCACCTTATACATATGACACATATAACGTGATCGTGTATTTTTGAGCCCCGGTGTAAATAACTGGTCAATGTTCATTACTAGAGTTAATCATCTATTCTGTGAATGTTTTAAAGTAATATTAGGGCTATACAAAGGTGTAATGAAAATTCAAATTGGGAAAAACCACGTGGGAATTATTACAGGTTCGTCCGTTGTCGATGTACCTATAGTTATATAGATTTCGCATGACGATCAAACAAACTTTCGTCAATATTTTCAAATCGTTTTGCAATAATTTATGATTCCATTTTTAGAGTCAGCGCACGGTTTTCGTGTACAATACAAACATCACGGAGTTAGTCCTAAATAGTCGAAATAAATACCAAACTATTACAGTAAGTATTGAATATTTGAATGTAATTGGTAAGATGTTGCTTTAACGGGTTTTTATAACTCACAAGCTACCACGTGTATGGCAGTATTAGGTATACGCACCATCTAAGTACCTATATAAAATTATATTTTACGGTAAGTTATCCTACACATATGATTTCGAAATCGGTATATAATTAGAATAATTACAACCTTTATTTTATCGGTTTTACATTAGATTGATTACATGATCATTTTCAAAATCTCAGAATAACTCAGGTGTGATAATACACGTAAACACCCTTGCTTATCTCAGTCATCTTAATAATTACACCACTGAATCGTCGTGTATGTCATAACATGAAAATAATTGTCCTTCACAAGAAGTATTACATGTATGATGCATCTATATTATATTATACAGTATTTTTTACCCATAATTCATTGATCGTGCGTGAGAAAAGATTGTCACTTAATTATTATATAGAAGCTATTGTCCAATATTTCAATTTACACGTGTGCTTTACTGTTTCATCAAACGCGCGTTTAATGTGCTATAAATTATAATTGCGTGTACGTGAATTGCCTCATCTGAACTCAAAACTATTACAGCACGTATTTGTTTTTGATTTTATAATATAAAAATACTAAATACTAATGTACTTAATAAGACGTTTATAGGTTCAAAAGGGGCTGAAAATTTAGAAACAAAAAGTTTTAGGTTAATAAGAATTGCTTTTTAGATCAATAATGTTGTATTTCAGGAAATACTTTGAAAAGTATCTCCTCTATAGGTTTTTGGGAATAGGACTATAAGAGACATTTGAATGTCACTCGTTTATTCTAATATAACTGCGACTATTTTACAGTATACAGAATGCCCCAAAAGGTATATCTATACTGAACGTGCCTTGATTTGCGCTTAATTCAACATGGATATTAACCTAACTCAACATGCATTAATACTGCACATAAATAATAAAATATTGGATGAACCATGAGAGTTTTTTACTCTGGAATAAATATATAATACAAGTTTAGGTTACAACTGTTATACAAGGGGTCTTAAAGTTACTCATAAGTCTAATATACATATAACTCTATGGCATGGTGCAAGAAGGGTCAATGTCACGTTTTGATGAAAATTACGGTTCTTTGATCAATGTTATTTTTTTCAATTATGTTTCTGTTGATGAAAGGGTTAATCAATCTTAATAATTGTGCAGATCAATTTTGTGTAAATATTGGCAATTTTAATTTGAACGAACAGTTAATTTTGTTACTTTAAATATAGTTTAAATGCAGTTTCAATATTTGGATTGGCGAAATTTTCGTTTTTAGACATTGGCGTTTCTTGCACCAAACCCATAGGCGCAATTTGGGAGATTTGAAGGAATTAACCTCTCTGATATTAAAATTAGCTCCACTAAAAGTTTATATTTTAATTGAAGTCTTAAATGCTTCATTAATAATACATATAATACAATAATGTTTGAAAAGCCCCTCAAAGTCAAAAACTGAAATTGCACCTATGACCAAACTATAGAATTATTATAAATATATATATAACAATAATATTTTACAAGAGTATCGTTTGTGTATTGTACTTACATTGTGCAGTAGGTTATCAGTCTTTTGGTTGAGCCCCAGGTCGACGGCCGAGTTCCAGACAGTGCAGTTGGCCAGAGCCTTAGTGTTGCCGTTGCCTGCGATGCCGTTACCGAAACGCAGCGGTTGCAACACCAGCGGCGACTGGTTGGAACTGCTAACGGACCCGATGCCTGACGACGGGTTCGCGTCATCCGAACAAGAACACTTGGCACCGCCGCCACTGGTGGTGGTGCTGGTGCTGACGGTGCCGCCGCCGGATTCACCGTACGCGGACGAATACCCGGAGTAGCTGCAGACCGCGGCCACCCGCAACCCGTTGTTACCACTGCCGAAGACGCTGCTGCCACTGCCGTTGCCACTGCTTCCACTGCTGCCGCTGCTGGTACTGCCACTGCTGCCGATGCCGTTTTTGGGGCACTGGCACCGGTCGTACGATCTGCAGCACTTGGCCCGCGGTATGTGCCCGTGGTCGGTGTTCGTGCAATGCGCGTCGTGGCCGTCGTCGTGGCCCGGCCACACGGGTCGTGGTATGAACAGGCGCACGTCCACCACGCCCTCCTCAATGGGCGACAGCCACGACGCCGCGGTGGCCCCGAGCTGACCGCCACTACCGCCGCCGCCCGACAGCTTGCCCGTAGGCGACGGCGGCGGTGATCTCAGGCACTTGGTGCCCGGCGGCGAGTTCTTGTACAAGCTCGACGAACGGTCCGAGTGCGGCTGGCTGTCGTACCCGGAACTGCCGTTCTTGTTCCACGTCTCATGATGGTGGTGCAGTTCCTCGTCGTCTACGTAAATCGGATTTATCCTGTAACACGTGATGGCCGACGTGTTAAAAATGTACAATATATACCCCATGCATAGGGTATTTTTTGTAATTAATTGTTTAAATTTATATAAACAAAAAGTTAGTCCATGAATTTACATTCTTTATAAGTTTATTTTTCAAAAAATATCACTTGAGAGCATATTAAAATGTTTATCACACTATAAACACTAAATAAATAGAAAATACACACTTTTACCCCAGGCTATATTCTATATATAATTTATTGTAATATACCGCGATTTATCATCGTTTTTGTTGTACCTATTATATTATATTGTTTATAGTTTAAATGTTTAAACGTTTAAAGTGTTTAATACAATTAATATGTATTTTGTTCGCATGTCTTATCGTCGACAGCAATGTTCACATACTTTCATATAAGGGTTGAAAAATTACAGATAATATGTTCAATACCTCTCCACAAAAACGAAACATTTGTTCTATACTGCTGCATAGTGTAATGTCGGACGATTTGTATATCAAAATTATACGCATATTTATTATTGAGTGATTTGGTATTATCGTGGTATAGGTAGCAATCCGGCACTACTCATCTAATTTATCGTGTTGTGGTCGTCTGTGTATTATATAGTTAGCGACTTGCGTCACAAAAAAATCTTCCGTCGAATTGAATTTCATGGAAATTGATATGTTAACAGGCGCAACTTACGTATACGGATAAACGGTAAAAGTTAAAATCCACTAAATAATTTTATAATAAAGTAATTACGTCAGGAGTTATTCATAGAAGATGATAATATTATATAATGATTTCATATACACGTAGTATACTATTATTACGTACCTATACAGAATTGTACTACAGGGATGAAGTGAAACAAAATTAAATGATCTATATGGAACGAAATCTATTTAAATTAATAACAATAGCAAATATTCTTAGCATAAATTTTTGTTTATTTTTTACTTAAAATTGGATATTATAACACTCATAAGATTTACAACTTAAACGACGACTAGATTAGAAAATGAATAATAGTCTTCAGTTTAAAAATAAGTCGTAAAATGACAACTTAGAGCTCTAAAATAAGCGTTAGGTCACTATGAACTATTCTCACTTTATTCAATCCTAAATAACTTTTAAAATGGATTTCATTCATAAACGAGTATACAAAGCACGTAGTATCTAACATACTTCACGCTTGCTTGAAGCATGAACGTAAAATCGAAATCGGTGGGAAGAGACTAATATATTTGAAACGAAAATCCTACGCAAGATATGTGAACCGAAAAAATATAATGAGAATAATAAATGTACGAAAACCCGTATGTACTCGATTAATGATGGGCCGAGGAAAATTTATATGAACCCGGTACAAAAGGAGCCATGAGTAACAGCAAATATATGTGTAAAAGACTACGGGATGCCATAAATGCCGAATAATTGTAAATCTTGAATTGTAATAATCTTTGGTTATTCATTACCTACAAGCTGCATCATATAAACAACATCATACTTCTTTACTTCGCTGGTTCGCTCATGCTATTTCCTCTTATATTTTATACTTATTTTTAATGCTGCATTTTTCATTAAATTTCTGTTTTGTCGCTTTGTGTTTTATTTTCTATTATTAAATGTTTTATATTAACATATTAAACTATTTTTACAGAAAAGTTTCTGTCATGTATATAACAGTAAAAAAAACTGAACTATAATAATAAAAGAAAATATCCTAAATTCACGCTCAATATATTTAAAATCGATCACAAATTTTTTAAGAAATATTAATTATTATGTGGGAAAAAAATTACACTGGCAATATTTCCGTATGTCTTATACGTGCATAATATAAACATTGATCCTAGGGGGAGCGGTGAAGGGAATGATTCAACTCTCTTTTTAATTACAATTTACAACATAATATTACAGATAACAGATCTAAAATTACACTAAAAGTAAATATTATAAATGAGTAGTAGGTGTATTAAATATAATATATTTTTTACCACACATTTTAAAACACATACAGATATAGACAATTGCCTGTATCCCCATTTTATTTTATGAATAATATATCTAATATCTATGTATAGTAAATTTTTATTCGATATTTGAACACGATACTCATTAACTCTCGTAATAATATATTAATCATGAATCATTAAAAAAACTCAGTTTTTTCTGTATTTTATCAAACCTATTATATATACTATACTCTCATAAATGTACATTCATACCTATCAACATTTTTCGTACTCACATAATATTATATGCAGTGCACTAAACGTACCTTAACCTTATTAATGTATTATGTGTACGGGAATTCTTACTAACAATTTGATTTGATGAAAATTATAAATTGTTATGCACTATTAATTTACACTCATAACAGGCATATCACTAATTGCTCACGTAGTATTTTCTATGATAGTAAAATATTAGTAAATGATTGAAACCTTTGTTGAATCTTAGAAGTTAGAACATACCGAAAAAATAGTTAGTTAATTTCAATTTAAAAATACAAACAGTAGAGTCTTTACTATACACATACGTTGATATTTTTGCATAAAAAATTTAAAATTTAAAATTTAATTCTGTGAGGTTGGCAAAAATATACTTGAATGAATGCTTCTGAATGAATATGCGTTCAATGCTTGTCAATAATATATTGAAATTGAATGTAAGTGCAGCAACGTACTATAACAGGGTGGACATATGGATTGTAAGTAGTTTGATAATACAATGTAACGATCGGCCATTAATAGTTGTGAAAAAGTCAATAATAATTAACGAATTCCTTTATATGTTAATATAAGGTGCTTATAAAATGTACGGATCATAAATAACCAATACATTTTAATATACGGTTTACAAACATCTATTTATATGTACATATCTGTTTCTATCGACATTTTCGATTTTTATGGATTTTTTAGTAGACGTTTCATCTTATAACACTGACTAGCGCAAGCCTGTAACCATCTTAATACATATTACATAGTACATACCACTATACCAGAAAGTTCAAAGTTGTTGCTAATTTTTCAGTTATTATTACCGTATTTATTTTTATTAATATAGTATATTCTTGCCACGTGGTAAGAACTAATATGGTGAAAATCATGAAAGAAAACTATATTAATTTGTTATCGAGTAATAATATATATGAAAACAATAAATCAATAATTATGACATTTTAATTAAGGCTAGTGCACTATAATTTTCATTAAATGCTGTATATACCTATCAACGACAGCATACCTCAGATTGTATACATTAATTTCTGTACTGGTAATGAATCGGTTGGCGATATTTTTCGAAGGTAAAACTACTTATTATTTCAAAATTGTATTTAATATTTTAATAATATATGTAATTTTAAACGGATTTACATAAACATCTAAAGTAAAACCAGAAAAATAATGAAATGCTGCTATATATATATATTACTCTTTACTTTTTTAAATTTTTGACACATATTATAAGAATGTTTTAACCTCGATATTTAAGAGTTTAATAATACAACAGTATATAATTTATACGAACTTTTATTTTTAACTAATATAAATTTTGATTTGTATAATTTTATTAAGTTTAATTAGATTACCTCCAATACCATTATATCAAAGTTTTTACTTATTCCCGGTGACGTTCAGAGCAGACTTAAATGATTATGTAAAGCCAAGAAACTTCTTAGTACGAAAATTGTTACCTATCTTAGTTTTACATCACGGGATATAATTGTACACTATGGATAATGATATCAATAAAAATACTAACGAAGAATTAAGAATATAATATACTGTATAGTTTTCAGTATAATTTTTTCGATTAAAAACAAATATTATACTGCGATGAACTTATAAACTAGGTAGGTATATGATCGCTGCAGTTTCATTAAAAAATAAATAAATAATAATAATAAAATAAAATAACAATTAATAAAGAATTGCTCCTTAACGCTTCACTCAGAATCCGAGACGAAATAATATTATTGTCTCGTTCATCTAATCAACCCGCGATTATCTACAAATCAGATGGACGCGCATTAATGTAAAATTATCTACAGACGCGCTATGAAGACAACCATGAACGAGAAATGGAAATAAAGGAATATAATATTATTGCTAAATATTAATATATGATATATATATATATATATATATAGGTATATACTATATTATTATATGCATTTCTCTTTCTCGTCGGACCGTATAAGGTCGTCCGGAGGAGTTGCAACATGATTTCGGTCTTCTTGTGCTACGGGGAGAACACGCGCGAACAATGGGACCGATCACGGGCGGTGCATGTCAATCGTCCGACAAATTGTCACAAAAGAGAACCGAAGGATAAGTAAGTCATGTGCGCGATGCGGGATCGTATGCCGATTTTTGTTCGTGAAAATTTTTCGCCGTAAATCTCGTATCGGCCCCGTGTTTTCGTGCGCTGAGAGCGAAGGTAAAACGATATACATATGCACAACACAATATAATATAATATTATTGTTACTTACGTATTATAATCATTATAAGCGCACTCGCAAAATGCACCGTATAGTGTACACTGTACACCGCATCTAGGTAGATACATAGGTAGGTACTCTGAGCACGCTGCTCACCACCGTGGTATAGTAACCTTGAAACGTATGCGCGGCGCGTGTGCTTGAATTTTTTTTATTTTATTTATATTATAATATATATACATTTTACTTTATCTCAAATATCCAAGTACGTCCTTATTAGGTTTCCCTCGAGTTCGCTGGACCATAACCAGGCGAAATACCGCACACACCACCGCTGCCGGCCGACTAAATACGCGGATCCCGTGCAGTTGCGGCGCACACGAAATGTACGCTCGTATATTATAATATCCGCAGAACAATTATTATTATCTTTGCGTGTCTGCGATGTGGGCATATACCGTGGTATATGCGTGTACAATATATACATCGACCTGGATTCGCAGGCCGGTTCAGAGTTCATGGCCCGGTTGCTCAAACCGGCGTGCGCGGTATTAAATTTTCTATGTAATACACCGATTTTAAACGAACACAATTTTAGATTCGTGTTCACGATAAAAACGTTATATCGACTTCACGGAACCGCCGCAGTCATTTAATTTTTAATTACCTCTATAATATACAATATACTACCATACGGTCAATAATATATTATTTAATTTTATATCGTAGCCAGGATTCGGTGCGTTTGAATATAGATACCTACGTTAACGAGTTCCACGGGCACGTTGATCAAATAAACCGACGATTGTACGAGAAATGTAATGCATGTAATTGCCAAACGCATTTGTATAATTCTATTGATATTACAAAATACAAATGATGTCCGATGTACAACGTTTTTCGAAGATTTCGGTTAAATAAACACATAGACACCTCTAATTGATTTACTCTCGTTGAAATGTACCTAAACAAAACCGTTCAACGCGAACGGAAATCTCACTTTTTAATCATTATATTATATGTATATCTCCGTAACCGACCGAATGTCGTCATCACTAATTTAAGTGATGGATTGAAACCAGTTTTTTTTTATCTAATTAAGTATTCATGTGGGATTCACCTTTGTCGATTTTACACTGTCACTCTCTAATTCTCCGATAAATTCACTGTAACTAATCGGAAGCCGGAAACCGCGATGTATACTGTTATACATTAATGACAACGTTTATGAATATTATATAGGTACCAACATAAGAAATATTTTTAAATATAAGTTAAACTGCTATCTGTTAACATAAATAATGTATTTCGTGAAGATTAAATGGTATATTATATTATATAGTTCATTTTCTGTATTTTGAACGATTTTGTTTTCAGTAAGTAAATTTTCAATAAAATAATTAATTATTATTTTATGCCTAATTAATAATGATGAAAATCAAAACAAATACTATTAATTATAGTACAATATAGGTACTGTCCAATTTTAAAAAATTGCTCAAGTATTAATAAAACGTGCACAGTGACTAAATGTAAGACATTGGTTCATACTGTTGGTATTGTTGGTAGGTAGGTAGTTTTGTATCATAATTCGAGTTACATATTCGTAGTGGTGTAATTGCTTACTTGCAACCCAAGATATTTTATTGGAAGTGCTAGCATATTGTTTTAAAGATCTTTATATTGATTACTTAATATAATGCGGTTTTTAAAAATAATATTAAAAATCCATAAATGATAAATGAAATGAATGTAGATACGATAAATACATTAGTGGCAGTCTAGTGCGGTGCTGGAAAAACTAGAAAATGTGAACACTTTACTTATTGTAATCATTATGTAAAAATATTATTATAGAAATTAAAATATTAATTATTGGTCTATTATGGACATTATAAAGATCATAATCGCATTACATATATGTTCCTGTAATTTTAATATTTTTTATGTAGGTGGGTGAAATAAACACAAAACACCACGCATAAACATTTTTTATTTTATTTTGCACTCCCGGTTTTTCTACTCTAATTACACCTCTACTTACAACTACCTATTACATATTTTTACATACTAAATTGTTTATAAAAAAATTACCTAGTAACAGCGTAAACATGTGACTTTTTGTAATTGGATGGATAAACAGTGGCCAACGGATCGTCTGTCGGAGTGGCCGGCAGTTGCAGCCATTTGTGCATCTCTGAAGACACACATCCATCACACTTCAAATACAACCTGAAATTATAATGTTAACATTCATTTAGAATCATAAAATTCACAGTGTGCTCCAGAAGAGAAAAATTATAAATATGTATATATGATAATAACAATATTATAATTATTTGAATCAAATTCATAGATTCAATTTTAAAAATGCCCAACGCTCATGTATTTAGTCATTTAATTCACTTTTGTTTCTATTCTGTATAATAGATTATAACTATGAAGTAGAACAAAATGCAAGTCATCATTCATTTAATAAATTTCTCATAGCTCTAAACTATATACCTGTCTGCAGTTATATTCTGTGAAAGTTAAGTATTCGTATTAATCAAGTTCAAAAAATTTATAAATTACCAATATACTCAGGTGGTCTATCTTATACACTTTCAGTATCTTACAAAATATATAATTTAAAGTTTTAATAATATTATTTCTACATATACGTATAGTACAATATTTTTTCACAAATCTTAAAAATAGGCTATGAAAAAATTAAATACATTTTGTGCGATGCTATGTTAAATAGGGGATGTACTCCTATTTAACACAACATTAAAAAATGTTTTTTAATAGGTTCTAATGCTTCTAATGTTAAAAATTCTATTCGATAAGTTAACAAAATATCATGTGGTACAAATCGATTTCAGACGTAAAACTTACGATTCCGTCGGACGACTGTAATATGTAATATACATGAAATAGGTGCAATCTGCGTATAGTAATACATATGTTATATGTACAACAACCTTGCCATAGCGAAGTTCAATCAACCCAATGTCGTCCAGTGTACACGCGTATTGTGTCATCGGACAATGATGCAAACAGAAAGAAAAAATTAATTGATTCTATCATATAGAAAGAATAATATAAGTCCTAAGGCTACATCGTCTTCTCACTGTGTACATACATTAGGCAATTGTTAAAATATGTAACGGTATTGTAATACGATTTTCGTGGTTAGAAATTGCGAGCGATTATAAATGCCATTTTTTTTTTTTTAACGGCTCCTCTCGCACGAGAAAATACCCTCAAGTCAATACAATACAAATATGTTGTTTCTATGTGTTAGAAATGATTTATAATTTAATTTTTTTTTTTTTTACGTAACGCACGATAATTGTTATACATTATTATCTAATTTCGATGAATATCAACTGGCGTGGGTTGGCACTCGATGTCCGATGAGGCGTGATTTTGAACTATGTGTGAAAACAGATTATAATATCCATGCGTTTATTACAGTAATTATTGGTTAATTTGGATGATTTCATAAATACGTTTTCGATTCTTGAAAATGCAAACATCATTATGCGATAATTAATAATAACTAAACCACGAGATTTATGACAAATCAGAGCAGATATACAGCGTACTGTGCAGCCGTATATGCCGCAGTGTAACAGTCCGTATAAATAATTCGCAAAAACGAGTTTATAAAGCGGTTGAATGAAGACGTAAACGTGTGTATAAATGCATATTTTATACAAATGGATAATGGCAATATTAATTAATATGTATAGTATCAACAATAAAATAAAAGCTCGACTGTTTCCGTGCCTATAATAATATGCGGTCATGGTGTGTACAAAATACATAACTTTTAATTTACATATTTATATTTACATCGTTGTTAAACGAACTGAAATTAAAACAACGACATAAATCAAAACCAAACAAATGAGGGGAGTTTGAATTTTCCTGATAAATACCTATCTTCTTCTTTCTTAGCTTAACGGTCCTTGTAGAACCTAAGCTGCCACAAATTATCCTCTCAACTTTTCTCTGTCCAATGCTATATATACTGACACATTCCTTCTCAACATCTTGATGTCTTTCTCTACTGCATTTTTCCATCTCGTTCATGGTCTGCCTATTGGTCGTTTCTAGTGTATGGTCTCCGTTATTACTTTTTTTATGATATCATTATGAGTTCTCCATACGTACCCAAACCATTCCATTCTCTTAATTTTTATGTATGTTAGTATATTAGGTTTTCCATATAGTTTATATAGGTCGTAATTTTTTCTTTTTTCAAATATTTCTAACTCTGTGTTATATACTGGGCCAAAAATGTTTCTTAATTCCTTTTTTTCGAATATTACTAGTCTGTTGTTATCACTTTTCGTAGAAGACCACGTTTCACATGCATATGTAATTATTGGTCTCAGATATCTTGTGTAGAGCAAGGTTTTTTACTTTCTTGATAGTAATTTAGATTTTAGTAACTTACTTATACCATGATAACATCAGTTTCCACTGGTTATTCTCTCACGTATATCTTAGTGCATGTTATTTTTACTGTGTAAGTTCACTCGTAAGTATTTGAAATTTTCCACTTTTTCAGAGGTTAAATTATTTACTGATGGGCTGATTATTGTTGTCCCTGGAGAGAACCATAAATTGAGTCTTCTCTTGATTTACACATAGCCCCATCTTTTTACTTGCTTCCAATGTAGTTTGGATAATTTCTTGTATTTAATAATTTCTATATCATCTGCGTACGCTAATATCGATTCTTTACCAACTATCTCCATTTTTTGATTGATAAATACAATAGAATAAATATAATTTTAATCATACCTAAATAAAAATAATTTATATATAAGACAGATTTGACTCATTTGATTAAAGGATAGGTAATTATTAAGATTACATAAAGGTTAAATATCGTTGTTTAACAATTACGAACGTAGCAAAAAATATAATTTATTTCCTATAATTTTCCTAATTGTTTAGTAAAGTTTGGTAATTTATGTGAAAGCAAATAAAAAGCTTATAATTTTACTATATATTTGTAATTTATTGATAGGGATATCTTGTTATTGAAGTTGGTTTTTGAGGCAACAACCATATGATTTTATTTCATTATAATGATGAATAATTTTTGTATTTAATACTGATTTATATGTATGATTACAATATTATTAAGAAAAATGAATTTACCACTAGTAACTGTGTGGCACTTCGCGAATCCAGTTTATTGAACTTATGAAAAGGCGTTATAAGTAAATTATTTTGAAAAATCAATTTTTGTAGAAAAGTATTGAAATAATTTGGGTGTGAGGCAATAGCAAGAAATATATTAAGTGGATACTAGATTTTCGAATAAAATATCGTAAATCGTTTTATAAATATATTGACAACATTCATATTGTGTGTGGCGTGCGTGCGTGCGTGTAGTGTGTATGATATTATTACAATGAACCTGTCAAACAATTACATCACATCATGTTGATATATTTCATTTTTTTTTCCACCATTCATTATATTTCAGCGGGAGTATAATGAACTGTACGGAATTTGTCACCTTCATCATTGCGGTGCACGTACATTCGACAAGCGGTTTTATTTTCTTTTTTGTCGACGCTAGGGGAACAATGGCGTTTTTTGTTCATACCATACAACCTGTAATTTAGATTTTCATTCAGCGCGTTCTGTACGAGTTTGCGATGTACCCGTGACTTTAAAATGTATACAAACATTGCAGCGCACACCGCATCCACCCACGGGCCACCAGACAAGATTCAATTCCTCAAGACCTTAACACGTGTGCGTTCTTCTCCATCGAAGTACGTTGAACTTGTACATCACTACTGTCCGATATTTATCAATATGACTGTTTAAAAATCGTTCCGACACGACAACGAGTAACCCTAATAACGCATTATCACCGCATCTGAGACGCCCAAACAGTCTCTACAACTATTATAATATAGTTATTTGGTGTACCGTGTAGGTACGTAATAATATATAGTCAAGTATCATATAAACGCCTACGCTTACGAGCGACAGTTCGCGTTGGATGTTTGGAAATACATAACGATATTGTCTTAAGCATATATATATATACGCATGTTGTACGATGAGTTGACGATTGCAGTGTACTCGCGGGATAATAAACATAATTAAATGAAAGCATTTCATTAATAATTGCTAATAGCGTACACGCATACATATTATATATATATATATATATGTGTATATGTATAGTGGTTATGCGGAATGTGTTTTGTTTACTTAATCATCAGTAACGAACGGAAATCAATCATAACGGGTAAAAAAAAAAGATAATTTAATTTGAACTCATCTAGACATGTATGTATTTCCTGTATATTACGTCATTATAGTATACACAAGAAGAACATATATACATTAGTTTCAAATGAAATGAAAAAACAAAAAACGAACAATGAACAAAGAAAAAAGACATAATGTTTTAACACTTATACAGATATAAAAATAAATTAAATTTTCGCGATACACTGTTCTGTTGTTTGTTATTAAAAACACGTCCACGATTATCTGCCGAAAAAAAGTATACCACATATTATAGGTATAATGACGTTGAAAAGTATAACGTATAAGCTAGTCTGCAGATGACGCGACGTTCGTAATAATAATATTTTATCACATCAACGAAAGCAATAGTAACTAAATCATTATTACATTACACACCGTATAGTACCTAAGTTCTACATTAGCCCAAATCGAAGGTGCTCAAAAAATATGTTCATTTTCAAGTCTTAGTGGAAAAAAAAATTTTACTGTGCGGTAACGTAGAAAGAACTTCATGTGTAGGTACATCTGCAAATAGCTATATACTACAGTTGTATATACCTGCTGATAAAGAAATTCTTTATTTTAGACACCTAACGTTATAATTCGAGTGATATAACTTCGGGTAAAGCGTATTGTATACTGTGCAGCGTAATTGTTAACGTACACGTTAGTATTTATTTACCATTATTATATTTCTTACGGGACGTGATGCTAAGTCAAACTATTATAAACACGTACAACATTATAGTGCAAGCTATAGCAGTCGCATTAAGATTATCAAATCTGCAGTCGTACACACACTATTCGGTCGCACCTTCTTCAAGAGGGTTTTTTTTTTCATTAAATTTTATTCATGCGGAACCTTTCTCTCTCGGTCCAGGCTTGTAGTCATCACAACTGTACACACACACAAATGCAAACATGCCACGCGCACACTCGTAATGTCCGTGAGATCTTGCAGTCAGTTGTAACGTCAACGCCAATGGAAAGCATAACTTATTATGACATTTATATGTCACCACATAGTTTTCTGCATTTTGTGGGTTTAAATATTAATGCTAGGTATTCAATAAAAGTATAAAGTATCATCAGATACGAGTAGTTAATACACGATTCATTTTATCAAAGAAACGGTATAGTTATTGCTAAATTCGTAATATTATAATAAACCGAGAGTTTGAATTAAATCATATTTATTCAAGTCAAGCTAAATCAATACAAGCTACACACATACATGCATGTATTCAATTGCACTTTAGGATATGATAAATTAGTATCGAAAATATATTTTGTTTTTGTATAGTAGTTTGATAAAAATATAACCAAAACATGAGTTGCTTACGGAGTATTATTAATTTAAATTTTCAAAAGAATTTTTGTTAATAATTTTATAAGTAAATATTTTAGAATGCATATCGAAATTGCCCTAAAAATATATACTAGTTCTTATACCAAGTTTTTAAGATTACAATTTGGAAAGAACTATTATTATTACCACTCGTCTATACATAATATATTATGTATAAATTCAGATTAATAATCGTCAAAGATCCAAATATCCCAAGTACATAAAATGTTCAACTTGTTATGGTATGTTTTTTTAAAAAAAAATTGTTTAGAAAAATAAATTTATCTCAAAATATTGTATTAAATTATAAAATAAACACACCATTGTAATTCGTATAGGATCAACACATTCTTCGTTTTTTCAAATAATTTAATTTAAAATAAAAAAGTTACCCTCATATTATATTATTTCTAAATTATTATGTAATATTGATACACAAAAAAGTTCTGTATTACAGGTAAATATTTAAAATTAATATAATTTATTAAAATAACATTTGTTCCGCATAAATTTTTAAACTAAATAAATTGAATTTAACTGTCAAAATCTCTATAATTAATTAAACTTAAAATAATACTTTTCAATGAACTATATTTTTATTATTATTAATATGAATACAATAATTTTTATGAATAATACATTTTCTACGAAATCGTCCTTGTCCTTCATCTCCTTTTAAATGACTTATACACAGTTACCAATAACTATAGTATACGTAAGCAACCATTTAAACTTTAAATTATATTACTTTTCTGATGAATAATAATTAATCATTTAATAAGATTTAAGGAGGTTCTTAAAAATAGTGTTAATATTAATAGTATTATTACTATCAAATATTGTATAAACTTTTAATGTAAAAATAGTTACATTTTGAATAATATTAAAAATGCATTTTAATTACATTGGCGTGAAAAATAACTAAAATATTTATTATTAGCTACCAATAGTATGTTAACTAAGTTAACTCACATACATATTGCATATCAGCATATGGCAGTACGTATAACTTTAAATAAAAGGATCATGACTTCATGTTTTTTAAATAAATTTGAAACAAAAAGTTGAAGTAAAGTGGTCAGTTTTAGTTGCTATTAAATTATGTTCGAACTTATGAGAAAGCATCACGAATAGTCAGTAAATATATGTTTTAAAGATAGATTTAAAATATATGGTTGCTTCAAAAAGATATTCTATGGACATATTCGTTAATCATCACTTATAGGTAATTAAATCAAATTATGTATGTACTATGTATATATTATTTATTATTTTTCATATTTATAATATTGTAAATGTTTAGTTAATTAACTTGCAATTAAAAATATATAATGAAATAAATATCATGGGGAGAATAAAAGAGTTTCATGCGGTGAATTTAAATTGTTAAAAACTCAGTTTAAAAGTTAGATATCTACATTTTATTCATACAGAACTTTATAGTTTTAATAAATAGTGTTAGCCATGAAAATCAAATAATATGATTTTCAAAAGTGGTTATATATAATTTTAAAATATTCACATTAAATGTTTTTGTAGCTTTGAATTTTTAAATATAAATTAAATTAAGATACCTTTTTTATTGAATTAGAATAACAAATACACTAGTTAATGTGATACTAACACTATTAACGATGAAATATAAACTAGATTAATAACATCTTTCTTTTACAAATTTAAATTATAAAAATAATAAAACTCAGACATGTTTTAACAAATTTTTTTTTAATAAAATAATATATGCAAATGTTAATATTTTATGTAGGTAACAACAAAAACTATATTACTTACGGAATATTAAAACAAAAATACTCATTACAGTTAATATTTATTTTATTATTTATTTAAACGATGCACTTATTTAAGTGCTATATTATTTACGTATATATCTACACGAAAAACTAAAATAGTATCAAACGATTAAAATACTACAAGTAAAATAACCCGTCGAAAATATTTGAATTATTTTTCGGTAGATATTGCAAGAGTTTTAATCATGTAGAATTTTAAGAGAGAACGAATTATTCTATTAAAAATTATTGATTTAAAACAATATAAAGTACAATGTATATAATAATATACAATTCAAAATATTTTGTCTATAAAAACAATAATCTCAGAGAATAATATTCTAGTTTAATGTAAAACATTGTATTTTATGATATTCAAATTAATATATATTTAAAATAAATTTTTTTTTCTTTCTAAAATTTATTCCTATACTTATATACAATCTGTAATTGTATTTATAATAAAAATATATATGCATAATATATATAAAGAGTTAAGACATGAAACATGAGGCGATAAGTCGCATATTAGTAACACTAAGAAAACTATTCCCTAATTCAAAAAAGTAAGTAAAAGGATATATTACTTAGGATAATATACTATTTGAGTTAGCTTTTTAAACTTTAAACAGCGTTTTGACTATGCATTATTGGTGTAATTATATAGATTAATGCCATTTTATACTGATTTTTTTAAAATATAAAAAAGTGCGTTACAATAAAAGAGTTATTGAAAGATAATATAAGCATACTATAATAATTAACGTTTTTAGTCAGATTATACACAAAACTATCGTGACTTGTTGACGAAAAATGGAAATATAGACATCTTGAACATCTTTATTTACAGTCCTTAACGAAAATTGATCAAACTAATTAAATATTTACACACACATAATTATACAAACAAAAATAGATATAATTTAAAAACATTTAATTTTGATAAAGTTTGTTACAATCGTTTAATCAACAAAAACCAGATAGTCAAAAGTATTCGAAAAGATAATGTAGACACAATAATAATAATGAAAAAATGGTCCATAGAAAAGAAGTAATATTTTATGATGTTATAGGTAGGTTTAAATTTTCCTATTTACACTTAACTACTAACTAATTTATACAGTTGAAGACTATAATTTATGCGCAACCAAGGGATTCGGACGTTTTTTATTTCCTAACTACCAATCGATCTATTGATGCGATAAGGGTTTTGAAAACTTATTTGAATTCGTCGTAGAGTCTACTTAGATCAATTTTCCCACGTTTTTCATTTTGTCTCCCAAAGTTTCATAATATTAAATTGAACAAATTTGAAACAAAAACAAACTTTTTTTTAATCTTTTGTTAGATACATAAAATAAAAAATTTAAAAAGTGGCTAAGACAATCTAGAAAAGACTTAACAAAAAAATCCAAATCAGTATTCAAAATCTTTATTGAATCTATAAATCAATGAGTACGTGGTAATTTGGATATAGAAAACATGTAAATGCTTATGTTGTGCGTGTAATAGACAGAAAAATTAAATCATGGCTTACAATCCTCGTTATGGGCTTATTTCGCTTACTTGTTTCATTCGTCAATATGGAAATAATAGAAAAATGTCAACTTCAAATGGTTACCAGAATTGACAATTATTATATGTTGATAAACATTTTTTTTTTTTCGAAAGACTTACAGTCACAAATTACAAAAACATTCTTATTCAGCAGTGTATACTAATATAATATACACTATACAATTTAATTTTATACTAATATGGATAAGGGATAACCAATAATTGTCTAATAAGTAACCAAATCTACTTGCGTTCCAGCTGATATTTATTGTGTATGACCATATTGATTTATTGCGTATTTTTATACATCATTATAAGATATTGGAATATATTATACATCTCGAACCATATCTAGATATTCTCAGGCGCTTATCAATGCGGTATGAATATTGAGATAATATAAATTGAAAAAATAAAATGAAAAATATATATTGACAAAACTCACCGTAAGCAATTCGTGTAGCACTGTATTCGTTGAAGCCGATGACCAAAGTTAAAATAATATTATAATCGGTTCGCGGAAAAAAAAACACCAACAAACTGTATATTGTATAATCAAACCAGTGACGAACACGTACGCGGGTATATACACGTGCGACAAGTCCGTTACGGCAGTATATATACACGGTTGGTCACTATACGTTGAGCACACAACGGCGACTGATCGAACGTCGGACGATTTCGCCGGCGTGCTGGAAGCAGCAGATCGTCGGAAAGTGAAATTTCACAGCCGCCGCCACACCCTCTACGGCACCACCTCCGCGCCCGGTGCGGTAACGGTCCGCCGCCGCGCGCCGCTACGCCGAGTCGATTCTGTCGGCCGCGATGGGCGACAAGCTGCAGGGCTCGGAACATTATGTACCATAAAACAATTGTAATAATAATAAGAAATAAATGAATAAATAAACATAGAAATTTAAAAAAAAAAAAATCATCTATGGTTCTTGGTCCAATCATCATTATTTTTCGTGTAGGTATACATAATATAATGTAACTTGAAAAGATAAACCTATGTTTTCTCGAGAAACACGAGTATACTTTGCAGAAATTTCGAAAAATGGGTGTTATAAATTATCAGAACTGAGTATCCTATTTTTTTTTTTTTTTTTTAGATCTATAAACACGAATATTAATGCGAAAATCCGAGTGTCATGAGCAAAGGTATACCTATAAACGACTCGCGACGTGCGTATAAATATCATCTTCTTCCTTGAACACATTAAATTTGATTGTTTGAGATATTAATCGTAATTTAAAAGGGGCTATAAAAAATCTTAATCTTTTTACTCTGGAGAGACAAAAAGTGGTACAAAGCAAAGAATACTAAAACGTGATTAGTAAAAATAACTATACCGAGTGGTGTAGGAACATATTGTTCATATTTTACATATAGTACATATCTGGGTATTATTAAATATTATATCATACGAGCAAACATTTTTCTAATAACTAATAATACCTATCTACTATACCTACGTTTTATCGATAATAATAATAATATACTTACTAACACTATACTGCTCTTGTTATAATAATCAGTATAAAAACTGATCAATATATAATTGTCAATTATTATTGGCAAAAGCGATTTTCGACAAAGATGAATTTATCGCTGCTATACTGAGATTCTGGTGAAATGTACGTGGTGACACATGCACGGTGTATGCACATTGCGCGTATATATACATACCTACTGTGAATCGACAATCGTCATAATATTATGCATACGTGCATATGCGCTTGTCAGTTCGTAGTATTCGATTTCAGTGTCGAAACTAGAACTGGAACCTTGAAATTCGTAACCATTTTTCGGGGACTTCGTGAAATCGACGTGTAATGTTTTATAACAAAAGTCTGGTTCAAACGTTTGGTTTCCCAGTCACTTTTTTCGCTTATTACAAAATGTAGTGATTTTTAATTAAAATATAATTAAGACATACACAGTGATGCTTAATAATAATATATGACTGTATCGAAATTAATAGAATTTGATTTTGTTTTATCGCACTTGGAATAAAACAGGACTACAAATAATTATTAAAATTGTAAGTATATATTTTTATTAAAAAAAAAAGAAGCGTTCAGAAAACGTAACAAATTAAATTTGTCATTTAAGCACTGTGTCACCGTTGACCAAATTAATTCATCGAGTTATTATTCAAATTAATTTAATTATTACCTGAAAAGCACTATAATTTAAAAAAAGTAGTCTCAAAATAATGATCTCAAGATAATGTCCAATTATTAGAAAATACGTTTTACCCAACTTTGACACATCTAATATAGATTACTGACACCACTACACCAGATAAACTGATACCAGTTTAACCGTGGGAATAGTTATCGAATTACAAAAAGAACCACTTATTTGATATTTATGATAAATAAAATAATACGACAAAATATATTTCACTTACTTATGTATAGAACTCCATAGGTACTCTTATTTCTCCAACGTCCATTAGGATGATTCACTTCTTTAAGTTTATAATCTCTACATCGCTGGGTCAATATGTGATATATATTTTTTCTACCTGATTGTTCTCTTGAGCTGTTCTTAAGATTATAAGTATTATGGGATATCATGGTATACTTCTCCATTTCTGCTTTACTCAGCGCTTTTAAAATTCTAAAATAAGAGAGAATAGATTAAACCAATCAAAATAAAATAAAACAATAAACAAATAATTTATGGCAAGATATCATTTTGTGAAATAAGAAATTAACAATATAAGTATATTAAACTAAAACAAATTTTAAAAATATCGTATGTTTGTGTTAAAAATTACTTCTTTTATTCATGATACAGTCCCATCCCAATAAAAATATTTAATAGCACGTGCCCTTAAAAATATAATAGAGAAGTTGCATCATCTTGCGTCAACTCTAATTCTGACTATGCTCAATACTAAATTTCTTATATAAACATAATACTCCATATATAATACCCCATATACCCCATCGCTTCTGACAAAGCGGTTTTCTAGTGATCATTTTATAATTTAAAATAAAATATAAGTATAATTCATTCATTTTTGTATATTATGAAGAAAACTATAATTACAATAAAATAAAATTATAAATTTTGGACGAAGAAAATAATTTTTATATTATAACATTATAATATTTTAATAAGTTTATCTATTTATTGGCACATATAGCAATAATTAAAATTTTCATTATAGCGTATAATATATTGATACTATTTGTATACAATATATGTTGTGTACGTATTTTGTCCAGATTAACCGATTTAATTATAAAACCTAATTTTCTATATTTTTTTTTTTTTTTTAAATTCTTATATTACATATTTTTGTAACTATTTAGTATAGTAAAAATAAATAATAATAAATGATACAATAAAATTGTGTAGATATATCATACAAGTTGCAAAATGATAAAAAACGTATAATTATTTGTATAATTTATTCGATCACATTGGATTCCTTGAAATGATTGAGATTTATATTTAATGATATTTTTCCAACATTTTTAAATGGCCTTTTAATACAGATCAATTTCTATTAAAATTGAAAACGGTGGAAATTTTCGAAATACAGCAAATTCTATTACAAATATTATTATTTAATTAATTTATTGGCTCATAAATATTTAAGTATTATATAACTGAAATCATTAGGTATTAATTTAAGCACCATAATACTGAAAAAAAATATTGCAAACATATTTACTTAGTGAATTGAACACGATTATGAATTTATGAATGATGTATAGTTTCTCGTGCATAAAGTAGTATGTCCAATGACTAATAATGAGACACTTTTTGTATACTGTAGCACAATTCTTGTGTCTAGCCACTTAGTTTCTCGTCTGAAAGCTGCGCATATCTAGTTTACTTTTTACACACAAATGTTATCAATTATCACAGTATCCGGTACACATTAAGCTAATTTAGAGGGGCGTCATGGCCGAGCGGGATAAGAATGACTGCTTAATCGCTGTGCCGTCGCGTAAGTTCGAACCCGGTTACCGCTGGTTTCGCTTTTTGGACGGGACGATCGCCCAACGAGAAGAAACCGTCAACGCCCCCACACAACAACAAAAAGAAAAACCCACAAACATAAACCTACTGTACCAGAAAACTATCATCTCGAACTAATGGCCTCAGTAGCCGTGCCTTTCTTAAAAAATAGATCAAAAATGAAAAATGATTTAACCGTGATAAATGCACGTGCTAATAAAATTATTATATCGCAAGAGTTATCACAAGGTATAATTATTTTTCAATAATCATGGACGCTATACATTAGTATATGTACCACAACAATAGGTATTAAAGCAATACGAACGGCCAATGCGTCGGAAAAGGACCCTTTTTTGTCGATTACCACACAAATAGATATCCCCACAGTCCTTTTCACAAAATGTAAAATTATATATTCCTCCCGACATAAAAATGCAAAAAACGTATAACAAATACATCACGCATGTATATTTAGTGCGATCATATAAATTGAGAATATATAATTTAAGTAATCGCCATCCGGTGCAGCTAGCAGTTGGATGGGAACGGCGTTGTCCATGTCTTCACACATATACATCCACGTTTTTAACCCCCTGCGGCCTACAGTTCCTCAAAATCTCAAAAACTGATAATCCAAATAACTCACATGGAAGGTTAATAGCTACAGTTGTTGAAGACTTCCCTAAAAAAATAGATCAAGAAAAAAAAATATTTTGTACAATATATTTAATTTTTTTTTTTTACCAAATAAATTTTTTTATTTTTTTTTAGTGATATATAGTGTTGTAATATTATAAAATATATAATGAACTTTAGTTTATTGATCACATAATATTTAACACATAATATAGATACAGTACAAGAGGAATGGCAAAATATTAATATTAAATACAATATAATAGCTTACACAAATACAGCTTTAAGTGTAATATACGAAAAAGATGTTAAGTTTTATTGGCTTTGTATTTAACATTATCAAATTTATTGGGGAGGAAGAAGAGTAATTAAAACGTATATTTTTAAAGTAAATAAATCATTATTTCTTGTAAGATTAGTTTTTACTTTAAAATTTATTTTTTCTAATATTTCTTGGCATTCAATTGTACTATTTCTATGATATATTAAAATAGCCGCAGTGCCGTAGCCGGGGGAGAGGGCACTGGGGGCACGTGCCTCCCCCCCCCAATTTTTTTTTTTTGGCCAATGACCCATAGTACATTTTGTAGAGAAATTTTTAAATTTATATAAATCAAGATAAAATCTATGACTACGAATAACAATAAGTTATTAATTTTATAATTTGTATTCATAAATGTAAAATAGTAAAGATAAGCACAGACTTTAGATAATAAGATGATAAGAAATACAAGTGCATTCCATTTTTGTTGTGAACACGGTTATGGTTTGATAGTATAATATTATTATATTATAATATTTTGTGCTCAAGTGCCAAGTGGTATTTAGTTAATGGTGACATGGTATATAATTTGGGGTTAATTATTGTTCTATGATTACAGTTAATTGACTTAGATAATAAATTACCGATGATTGTTCTCGATGTTATCACATTACTTCTCAAATTCTCAATTTCCTAAACTTTTTTTTTTTTTTTTAATTAAAATATTCAATGTTATTTGCTTATAATATTTATTATTTATATTATAATTTATTTATTATTATAACTGCTCCATCATAATCACCTTTAGTCTTAACTATCCCAATTGTAATTTGTGTAAGGTCAGCTATAACTTGTTTTCTATTATACGTTTAATAAAAGTTAAAAGTTATGATTTTGTATTCTTGTTAGTAAATAGTAATAATATTTGAGTAAAAAATGAAAAATGTTGTGTTTACCACATATATTGTTAATATTGATAAAATGATATTAATATAGCTATATTAATTAATACATTATTCTATCAATATATGTTTTAACATAATATTAATTATTAATACTTTGTTATTTTTTAATTTTTAATTTTAGATTCTGAACGGAGTGATGGAATCTATTGGTTTTACAATGATGTGTGTTTTTATTTTTGTGTCTGTCATCACGTTTTGGGGCAGTAAAAATGCTATTATTTTCTCAAACAGCAACTTTTCTGAAAGGAAAGTGAATTTAGATGGTACTTGGGCAAGTCGAAAATCAAATTTTTTTAATACTTTTTGAAAAAAGAAAAAAACGGAAAAAAATTACGAAAGAACGGGAAATTTTACGCAAATTCACGTTTTTACAAAAAACATTTTTTTAAAATGCTCTAACTTAAAAACAAAAACCCGCAACAACTTGAAATTTTCACTAAATCTTTATATTGGTGTTATCTATGCATGGTTAAGTTTTGAAAGTATTTTGACATATTTTAACTTATTTATAGACAATTTAAATTTTCAATTTTTGTAAAAATTTTATTTTTAAATATCTATAAAATTTAATTGGCTGGCTGAAAACTCTTGAAAATTTAATACAAGGTTTATAATAAGCTTAACTTATTGTAAAATAAAACACTAAAAAATATCGGAGATGGTTTCACTCAAATTTTTTTTATAAGCCCATAAAGTTCAAATTTGTATAAAATATGTTAAAATAGCGATAATTTGCAAGTTATTTTGTAGTTGAAAATTCATAACATTTTTTCTGTTAATACTTAAGGTTCAAAATTTTAACACTAGATTGTTCATAAGCTAATCTTCAAAAATATATAAAAAAATTTCTACCGGACTTAAAAGAAAAAATTTTATGACTGTTTGAAATTTAAATTTTTACGAAATTGCATTATAATTCAATTTAAATATAAAATACTAT